>JAQIXJ010000666.1:0-29158 GCA_034700185.1 Phthiracarus laevigatus
TGTATCAAACAGAGAATAAAACGCTCAGGTAATCATTTAAAAAATATAACTTTTGGGTGATTTTTGTTTATTGAAGAATTTGAAAATTCTACAAATAAACATTTTCCATAAAATCATAAGCAGATATTTGAACAAAGTTTTAATAAAATATTCTTTCTTTAAAAGTACAAAAAATAGGATATTAAACAATTTTTCATTAATTAAAAATAACATTTAAATATACATAATTGGCTATTAATTTATTAATAATATATTTGTCACCAAATTTTGTTCGCACTATAAGTTTGTTTCCACATATCATTGGATTTGAATTTGCATTGAGTTTTGTTAATTGATCACATAATTACGTCTTAATAGTTGATTGATATATAATATTGGAGATAACGAGTGGCCAACTAGTGGTGATAATGAAAAACAGACGTATCGCATCCATATATCAACGATGTTTGTACTGACGGTTGTAGTATAGTGTTAAGAGCACAGCCAACTCAACTCTAATCTCGATTCCAAAATGTTTATTTAATATAAAATATGGTCAAATTGATTGAAATTTGTGCACAATAAAACATTGGTTTGGTTGTAATTGATTAATGTCTTTTCATATGAAGCGATAAGTGATCAGAGCGTGAGAACGATCGCTGACATAACTGGCACTTGAAAGGTTTCTGACCCGTATGTTTGCGATAGTGACGCGTCAGTTCGTCAGATCGCGCAAACTTCCACGTGCATCCCTCCCACGTGCACATGTATGGCTTCTCACCTAACAATTACAATACCAAATATCATTATTCTGTAACAGTATAACAGTACTGTATAGTCAATATAAATGTATACCTGTATGCGTTCTCTTATGAGCTTTTAAGTGCGAACTTTTGGTATAGACTTTCTCGCAGCCATCAAAGTCGCATTTATGAACTTTACGTCTTCGTAAACTTTCCGTATAATAGTCAGATGAGGAACTGGATGACTGCGTGTGGTTGTGGTTATGGTTATTATGGTTGTGATGCGCAGTGATTGGTAGAGAGTTTATAGAGTTACTCGTTGTCAATGAATTAACATTTAGATTACCATTTTTTAACATTAGATGAACATTTGTGAGATATATGTTATCTATAAAACTTTAATGAGCAAACTTTAAGCGCAAATAATCTCCTCCTCTCTTACCATATTTTTTAAGGCTAAGGTCTATACAGTTCCAACTTCCAGCACTTGGAGCTGGAAATAGTGGTGAAGGTAGAGGTGAAGGTGAATGTGTATATTGTGAGCATGGAGTCGATGCCAATTTTGTGCTATTTTTGTTCACAGACAGATCGACCGGTTCCATTTGAATTGGTGGACATTCAGCCTAATCAGTTATAGTTAATTAGTTGAGAAATATATTCAACAATGTTAATCTGTTCGCAAATAGCAAACATATTACCATACTATTAATGTGAAACCAATTTAATAATCAAAATAAATACAGACTATTGAACTTTTTTATATGAACTCTACTCATCAAATATCTATTCTCACATTCTCTCTATCCATCGATTATTAAACATTGATTAATAAATATAATATTGAAACGTGTTTGGCATGTATTGCCACAAATCATTTCTTATTTTTGGCAATTGATTCCATCAGGAATTTAATGACATGAAACAGAAGTAAAATAAAGCGTTATATTTGGTAATGCTATGAATAGCTGTTAAAACTATTTAATAGTTAGCTTCTATTAATGACACACACCCTCTTTTACCACTAATATCAAATCAGATAAATTATCAATAAACTCTTATCATCCATAATGAGGATAGAATTAAGGTGTGTCTAACATGTGTGGCATTTCTATTATACCAATTTTTCATGAAAAGATCGTAGCATTTAATTGACAAAAAACTGCAGTGGTGTGCAATAAAATTAAATAAGAATTATTAATAAAAAATCTGAAAAACCCAAAACTAAAATCCTGTCTATAATTGCAGCGATAAAAAAGTTTTTATTTATTTATTGGTTGGTTTTGTTTTATTTTGTTTAAATTAACAAAATAGACGGTACATTGAAAACTGGTGCGTCTTAACTGACAATTATTCGAAAAAATAGAAAATACTTATACTGTACGTACAAGTATTAATACTAATAGAGAGTAATATAGATTTGTACCTCTTTTGAGCTCATACTGAATTGCATCACTTGGTATGTTTGAAAAGGGGAAACGTTTTTGGTCAAAGCTGCCGATGAAGTCAATGCACTCGTTCCTGCTTTACCGCACAGCGATGACACTGCTTTTTCACCCAACAAATCCAACTCTGCAGCCTGTAATTCAAAATTATATGAACATATGAACGAACAATCACAAGAATATAAAAATTAAGTGTTATAAATAATATTGCTTTACTGCGAGAGAGAGAGAGAGAGAGAGAGAGAGAGAGAGAGTCTGTGCGCATAGCGAAAGATCGCGTGAAAAATAAATATTAGCATTATTAGCATTACAACATCTTCTACATGTGATCAAAGATAATTGTATGCCTCAACAGCAACAACAAAAAGAGCCGTTTCTGGCATACATATTGCTGTCACTAATTTTTTAATATTTATTCATTATTACTCAATAAGAATAGCATAGTCAGTCATATCATGCATTACGCTATTAACGCATACCGTATATCGAACATAATCGTAAAATATAAGTTTAGTTTTTACGAGTTGAATATTTTTGACTATCAATTCTTTACATTAACATGCTTTTAACATTTACTGTTTTTTATAAGATATATATAAACAAAAATGATTATAAAGTTTTAAACTTATAGCAGTGCGAAACTTATTACAGCGGCAAACCTATGAGAGCATAGAATCGCATAGAATCACAGTCCAATTAACATCCCAATAAACAAGTGCACACAACTTTCAAATACAAAACAAACTGATACACAAATACTGTATTATATATTTCACAGAGAGAACAATTATAATAGAAATTTATTATTATGATTCCAATGTATAATAGTGATTAGCAAATAGAGATAAATAATGGTAGAGTTTGACTTTGACTGCCCACAGCTAAATTCGAGTTAAAGTGCAAACAACATTAAAACATTAACTCTTTTATTCTTAAGTAATTCTTTATATTATTATTTTTCTTTTCTCTCTCACTTAATGCGATAGTGTTTGATGCGAACGTAAATTCTCAAACTAATGTTAACACAAACACGTAACGCTAACTTTTCTGAAGAGAAATCATGATAATAATGCTTCTCTTGTGAGCCACGCCTAATGAATAAAAGAAAATTACTCAATGCCCGCACTATTTTTTGGACATCAAGTTTTTTTCTTCTACGTCTTATTATTATTGTTGCAGTGTAGCCGCGATTAGAATAGGAAGAAGTAGTTGATTAGCTTTAAATTATTCAAACACTTGACAATAGAATTTCGTGCAAAGTTGTTTAACGTTGAGATAATTGCGTTAAACATGCCTAAAGATTCTGCCTTTAGTAGAGGTCAGCCTTCATATAATAGCCATTTATTTAAGTTGTCAAAAAAAAGTTTTATAATGTCATTACACTAAAACCAGTACTATCTAACAACAACAGAACTCATTCCTATTTAACCATTAAGTTTTTATATATATAAACAGCATTTTATTTTTTAACAAAAAGTATAGTAAATAGTAAAACGGAAAAAATGTGTTATTACTGGCGGAGAAAACATTTTTTTTCGGGAACACAACAACTATTATGTGTGCGAATTGGCATCATTTAGTTAACATAACGATATCGTATGAATTTCTTTTCCTATCTATCCTTCATTTATATGGGAAGAGATGAGGAATTAAAAAAATTAAGGACACCCGCCTTTTTATAATTATATTAATAAATCACGTTAATTGGTCACAAGAAACGCGATTTATAAGCGAAAAACGCTTTAATGATCATCTTTTAACGCGCACTCATTTATTGAACGCAATTTCGAAGTCATCACAGCGCGTGAGAAATGATGGCCTTTCGCCCAACAGAAACACTGCTATTTTATATTTGCTGCGAAACGCTTTTCTTATAAATACATTTTCCGCGATTTATTGCGCTTTTCGTACTCAATGAAACAAAACAATAAATCAGAACATTTCGCTAAGACTTTTATAAACAAGAGAGCAAAGCAAAGGAGAGGATAGTGAGAGAGAAATTATAGTATTATTCGCAATTTGTCACTCAGATTAGTCGCATAACTCAACTCGAAAAGTTTTTCAGTCAAAACTTGTTTTTTTATCTTGAATTTTCTAATTCTAATGGAAACAAAAATAAATGAATTTTAACCATAGAAAAAAATAGAAAAAAATTTCATACAAAATAAGTTTTGAGGTTTTAATTATTATAAGATTTGTATGCACAGCGCATATATCATAGTATGAGTGATTTAATAAAAAATAAATAATTTTATTTAAGCAAATAACAAAAAAAATATACACTTATGAAAAAAGATATGATTAATTTACATTTAAGCGAATCAATGATACTGTAACATGTTTTTCTTTCTTTTTAAAAATAGGCGGTTTCTTTTAGAAACCTCATCTCAATATCAATAGTGTCTCTTCATTCTTCTAAAGTGAAAAATTACCAAATTATATAAATTTAAAGTTCAAAAAATCGATAAAAAGTAATAGTATATCGAAATTGAAAACACAGTTTACTAATAATATAAGATAAAAATCAAATGACTAGTATTTCGTGGAAATTAGTTTTTTGAAAATGGGATAAAATAGAGTAAATAGCGTGCAATACAATAGAGAGTACCATTTTTAGGCATATATTAGAAGCGCATCATAAGCATAGAAAAAATGCGTTTACGCTTCATTTGAAACAATAGTTTTTTAAGCAAACGGAGCCAAAATGCGTCGTCGACCTCACTTAAGCTAATTTTTTCATCATCTTTTCTTCGCGCACCACAGCCGTCACCATCAGCTGGTAACAAGAGAAAAGAGTGGACCAAATTCAATCGAGTATATATATAGACATTACGCATAACACATATAAAGACCAACAAAACATAAAAACATATAGAAATAAGTGACTGCACTCCATTTGTACATTTCATTTTTTTTATTTTGTTTAGTGTTAGCTTAAACTTTACTCTTTTTTCGTTGAAAAGCAATGGTAACAAAAGGGGAATGTGCTCATGAGAGTTGTATTTAAAGTTTAGTAGAAAAGGGATATTGTAGACATGCACTTATTTTAGATTAAACACACTCGCAATCTGATAGAAATGGTTAGGTGTTTGCTGTGATCGACGGCGCGAACCCATGCATGACAACAGTGCATCAATTTTGAGCGAAAAAAATCACAACTAAAGAAACTGTTGTGCATTATAGCGGCGCAACAATCCATTAACATTTTATTAAATTATACATTTTCTCTTTTCTCACTTTTCAAACAAAAAACGATTCATTAAAAATATTATCTACATTTACAGTTTATTTGTTTATTTTTTTCACTCTTGATTTAATAAAGTTAAATTCTCGTTAACAGTAAGAATTTATCCATAGTTTATTTTCTTATTTCTATTTCGTTTTTCATAACTTTATTAAGAAAAAATGTTAGGGCGCAGCAATAATTTTGAAGAGCTTTACAGTATCAGCACAAAACTTTTCCACTATTTTTCTTTTCTGTTTCGCAACCTTAAATAAATTGCTTCGAATGATATGGAAAAAAATAATTTTCTCTAATTTTGACTGAGAATTTCAATTTACAGCACACATTATTATTAATAGCGAGTATAAATTATTGACTGATGTTATATATGATAAAAACGGCAGGAGTTCTGCAAACGCGCATCGATTTTATATTTTATTTAAACTAATTTGAGGCACCAATTCAATAGTAGCCCCCGTTTTGACCCTTAATACTTAATTCGACCCTAAACAACCATCAATGTTGAATCTAATTTTTTAAGTTACAAAAACAATTAATATAATAAACATGAATTGGAAATTTAAAAGAATTAATAAAAATTATGAAGAGTGTACTCTTGATTTGAGCATGCATTTAGCAATGATGGTAACGTTGCGTAACGTTCCCATAATGTGCAGATCAACTCTAATGGATTTAGGGGTAGAAGGAAGCACGAGTAGTTAAAAGGAAGGAATGCTACCACTGACTGGCCCTCAAAAAAAGTAAATAAAACACAAAACATCGATTGCCCCGAACTCCTTCCTACCACTACAAGTAAAAACCAGTAATTGAAAAAATAAAAAGTAAAATTGAATTAAAGAATAAATTATAGAAACAAAATGATAAACCATTGAGTTATGGGTACAAAAGAGATCGAAAGATGTAATTAAAGTACAGTACTTCAAAAGAAGTATATTGTGTTCGAAAACTATTTAGTTGTCCATAACATCTATTCACAAGTATTTAAAATACAAAACTCTATTTAGTTTGCATCCAATTATTTAGTGCTTTCAAGTTAGACATCAGAAGCTTAAGGTAGAGTTGAATAAAAATTTGATTTGAACAACAGTTACTATTAGTTGTGTTTAGTCATCTTCAACAACTCTACCACTTTCTAGTTGTCTACTGTGTTCTAACAAATAAGGCATATATTTGCGACCACTATTATTATAGTGATTATTGTTATACACTGTACAGTGTGATCATAGAAGTGGAATGGTTTCAATAAAGCAATATTAGAGCGGTGAATGCCATCTGTGCTGGAGCAGCACTCGTGTGCGGGGCATCACTCCATCACATCACCCCAAAGAGTCTGGTCTCCCCAAGTGTGGACTTTAGTCCCCCTCAAATCTCTCTACGAATGGAACCGTACTCTACTCTAAGTCTCGAAACACAGAAATAGACATTTGGGTGCGGTCTTTCTCTTGGCTTTACTTTTATACTTATGCCGCCCTAATACGCGCGTGCAGAACAATCTACAAACAAAGCATCAAAAAAGGACAGATGTTAGACTAAAACGCGCACAAGAAATATAGCAATTTTTGGGAGGCTTTCACTAACGTACAAATAAGCCTTTTTTAAGGCATACGCATATCTGTGGCGAAAAACTCGCAAAAGGCACCACACCCTAACCCCCAACCTATGGAAAAAATAAAAACATATAAGAAGGGCAGCTGTCTTAAAGTGGTTTACTTTGATACGCTTCTTCAGTATTACACCCAATTCAATACAACGGCATTATATCAACCTATCCATTGCTGGAGAAATAGCGAAATAACGCGATAGAAGCGATTTACAACACCTGTTAGATGAATAATAAAAATACATCCAAATCTAATGCACTGTAATATAAATCTTCGTGTGTGTGTGTGTGTGTGTGTGTGTAACTCGGCTTAGAAATGGCTCAGCGATTATGCACAACAAAAAACTCTAAATATATATATTCAATGAGTAAGCTATTGAATGAAATTTCGTCAGAAACGAAATCACATTACACATAGAGAGCAAATCCAAAATTCTACCGAAATGATATGCATTTTTTACTTATCCAAGTATCACATCACCTGTAATTTTTCACCACTCCTTAGAAAAAAAAGTTATACGCAACGCATAACATTAAGAGCAAGCAATATATGCCTTTTTCTCATTGACTCAAAACACGACATGTTTTTTCAATGATGATTTCTGTGCGAACAATTCATGTGAATAGTGTGTGACCAAAAAATATAGCGCTTTTCTGGTCAAAAAAATCAGAAGTTTGATATACTCTTACACACACTTCTCTACTTTCAATTCTTAAACGGTTCTTCACTGCGCTCGTAATACACTCTTCAATTATACTTTAACTATACTGTACTGTAAAAATACTGCTAGAATAGTAAAAAAAATCTGAGATGTCATGAACGACAGAAAATATTTCCCCTCAAAACTACACATTATTGGTTAAAATCGAAGAAGAATTAGTTAGTACTGAACATACAGTGCACGATTGTGTAATATTAGATCACTATAGCCAAAAAAGGTACGGTAAGGAAAGATTTTATTTTTGCAATTTCGCATTACTTAATAGACTAAACTAAAAAAAGCAATGGTATGACCAATATTTCCACACTAGTGAACAATAGCATCGAAAATGATCGATTGGCGGCCAACGCCTGTCTCACTTCCGATATATGACGAGATGACAACACCCTTACAGCTGCCCCGTTGTCAACAGTTCTTCAATGATGCGCTAATTTTTTCTCATCTTCGAGTGATTAGTAGCAGCAGTAGTAAAATATTATTATTTTTTTTGGATTGAAAGCATAGTACATGCTATTATCGCGATCATTCAAACCAAACGTGTACACAAAAAAATGCTAATATGATTAGATTAAGTAATTGAAGAAAGAAACAAAAGTGTACAATCGCTACACTTATTACAAAATTTTCAAATCATGAATTTGCGTTATAAAGCAAAGCGATATTACGGTATAATATTTAGCAGACAATAATCGCGGAGTAACTAATTGTGCAACAATTCTCATAACACTTCACAAAACGTTTAACGTTTAAATGCGCAGTAAACTACAGTTTACTAAAGTTTTACGCTATTCGATTATTAATGCTAATCAATATTACGAATTAAAAAGAAAAATATAGTTAAACTTACCACAAACATGCAGTATTTTTTGCATACAACTTAAATAGTATTTATTTATTTGCAATTAAGATAACGAATGATATAACGTATATATAAAATATGGCAAATTAATTATCACTTAATTTCATATGTTGTTTTTATGTATCAAAATAATTATATATAAAAAACTAAACTATTTTATTTGGAGTCAACTTTTTTCATAACTTTTTCATTTCAAATATCAATTGAATGGTTTAAGTAACGAAAGTAAAACAGTTATTTCATATATATTTAATATAAATTAGTATATATTTTCGTCAGAATATGTTACGCACCATAAAAAATAATTATCTGCGAAAAATGAATATTATTTAGCATTAATAGTGTTTGATGGGAATGTATAATTCGCTGGAAATTTTTCATAACTATTGGGGAAATCCCTTTAGTTGTTTCCAATCAAACGATGAGCAATAATACGAGGTCTGGCATATAAGTAGTGATGATATGATGATACGATGCATAAATGCGTTCAAATAAATAGTTTGGAGAATAGAAAAACAAAATAACCTCAAACCACCAAAAATATGCAATAATAAAACTAAAGCGAACAACAAATCCTTTAAAAAAACTGGTGACTTATGAGTTTTGGTGTTGTTGTAGTTCTTGTTTAGCAGGATTGCAATGCACACATAAATGACAAGAGAATGAAATACGGAAGGATAGGACAGAGCACTTGAACGTAGCAGAACGTATGGGAAGGCAGCACAAGCACAAGCATAAGCACAATACGGCACAGCACAGCACAACACAGCACACCACACCACTACAGCACTGCCACAGCCGTCAGCCGTCTCTGAACGCAGGTGCAAATCCAGTGCGAGTGTCGCTCGCATATTTGAAGCCAACACCAAAATAACATGAGGTCCTCATCACAAAGTAGAGGAGGGGCGACATATACTTGTATTTAACGTTCTTTACTTGTACTGTTAGAGTATAACTCCTCAATACAGTATCTTCAATAAATTACGGTTACCACATGCACGGCTTTTGACCGGACTATCAGCTTATTTCCACTAACTATTATTGTGTCGGTTGCGACCAAAGCGCATCAGTTAATGCTACTTTTTTATGTTAATCAAGTATAAATATGATTCTATTAAAACATTTGAGTTTCAAAATTTTCATTAATATTAAAGTAAACTAAGCTTATTATGTGATACCGATTCGTGAGTTAGATTTATATTTTCTATTATTTTTAAAAACACAGATACGTGATTCGCATCAGTACTTTATGATATTTATAGTAAAGATTTTTTCTAAAAATCTTTAAAATAGTTTTTAAATTTTTTAATTTAAATTCATTTTATCTAAAAAATTTATAATTTTTAATAGAATTGATTTAAACGGTGAATAATGAATAATACAACCATAAATACCTCTAAAAGATTAAATATAACAAATATTTATAATTTATCAAATGTGAATAATGCTGTATAATATTCAGAATCAGCATTATTTTAGTGACTAATTTGTGATAAAATTTAAATAACTGAATATAAAAAAATGAGTAAAAATCTAATTATAAGATATATACTTTTGAATTTAGAATAACAGTAAATTACGATTAACGTTATTTTATAAATGAAATATTTAAATAAATAAAAAAATTAATGTCTGGTTTTAGTTATAGCAAAGATCCAGCGAATTTAAATGCTGAGCTTGCAATCAATGCGTTAATAAAAACGGCGGTATTTATATTTATTTGGGGATATATCGAAATCATACGGGCCTCAGCCTCACCCGTTCTATGGGCTATGGGATCACGATTCAACGTGACTACGATTCGCATATTTATGAGCACATACAGCTCTATTGGCTATGGGATCACGATTTACCGTGACTCGGATTCGCATATTTATGAGCACATAATTATGCATTACTCGAGGGATAAGTTGTATTTCTTTTTATGAAAAAGTCATCTCTCTCTCTCTCGCTCGCTCTCATCTTAAAAGTTTTTGTGTGATATATAAAATAAAAACTTATATTTAAAGATAAGTATTAGTTTTTTTCTTATGTGGAAATACGGGAAAACTTTTATGTTTTAAAAAAAGGCACAAGTCGTGAGCATGATTTGATTTGTTAATTTCTAAAGGGAAGAGGATATATGGGAAACAATTTTTTACGTAATCAGGTGAACGACACTAATAATGAGAAAAAGCAACTAATATTAACGTTTCGACTAATATAATGCAATACATAACAATAAATAATCGTTTTGTAATCTTAAATTCACAAAAGTTTTCCTAAAAAATGTTTTAGCAGACAATAATAAAGGCTTTGCAGTATACTGTAAACACAATATATGGTAAAGCATTTTATTATGCTATAAATACATAATCGGCAAACAGTCTGAAGAATTTGGATGTACATAAACATTTATAAATACCGAACATTTTTCGCTTTATTAAACTTTTTTCTATTATTGTGATCAATTCACTACACTGTACTCCGTATATCTGATGTATCACTTGTTATACACTGAACCATTAAAATTGCAGTTTTCAACAAACAAATGAATAAACCATAAAAAACACACACATACACGTCGAATAGAAATAAATGTCGTGACAGAAACCGCAAATCTCATCATTTAACTCTAACACCAGAATATTGCTAATCAATCACAATTTAAAGTAAAGGCGTGTTAATAACAGGCGATTTTGTATTAGCGTTAGGTTTGGGACTAATGGCTAAAATAACATTTTTATTAAATTGCTCACAATTCGTGTTATTGCGAGTAAATTCTAACGAATTAGTACTGTAATAACACAATGCGAATAAAAAACTTATTCACTGCAGGAAATGAAAATATAAATAAATAAAAAGATAAATTGTCATTCAAAACAACGTTAAATTATTACAATATATCGTACCGATAATAAAAACACAATTAAGGTGCAGTTAATTGTTATTAGAGAAAAAAACACAATAAAAACAGCGCTTCGGATGAAAATCAATTTTTTTCATGTATTGAAAAAAATAGTTACCCATATACGTGTTAACAGAAGAAATATCAGCAACTAATCATTATGTATAATTCGGAAAAAAATGCAATCAAATTATTTAATAACAATTATTCTTATTTGGGTTATTTAGTTGTTTAGCTCAAATTTCATGATAATAATCAAGCTAACAAAAGCTTAAAAATATTTTGCTTTTTATTTATCACTTTTGTTAATAAAAATATACTCATTTATTAAGGTAGGAAAATTAAAATTTACGGTTAGATAGACTTAAAAAATGTTATTAGCTTTTATACAGCTGCAAGAATTTATAAAAAATAAAAATTAGAAATCATCGTAATTGGTTTTATGAAAATGTAGTGTTCTTTCAATTTAAATACTATTTTTCGTCAACCATTCTAGGACTAAGTTAAACATAAATGAAGACAAGTTAAAATCTCTAAAATAATAAGATGTGGTCATTGAGGTCACTAATGGTAGATAAATGAGGCAAAAATTTGCACGAATTTTTGTTTAGATATTCTTTGTGCGTAAGTGTGAGTGTGTTTTGCTGATATAAATATAAATCTTAATGCTAACTCGTAAATTAAAAACGAACAAATTAAAGTGAAGGCTCAATTTGGAAGATAGCTTTTTTAAAAAGTAATGAAACAATTTATTAAATGTTGCAAATAAAGAAAAACCTGACCCTAAACCTTGAAGTCGATATAAGATTCGAGCAAAAAATGATATTAGTCGTGAAATGGGTGGTGCAGCTCACTATTTATTATCGAGGAGAGAGAGAGAGAGAGAGAGAGAGAGAGAGAGAGAGAGAGAATCTATCTGGTTATCAACGTTTATTTGTAATGTAAAGTAAATTTTCATGTAATAAAAGTGCACTCTTATTAAAAAACTTGCAGTTAACTATCGTATCGGATAGTGTGGAGAATATCATGAATAAAAAATTAGCGCTAAGAGTTTTTATGATTAAATTAAATTTAAATAACTTAATATATGATATAATCATTTAACCCAAAAAATTATTTATGAGAGAGAGAGAGAGAACAGGGGGAGAAGAACTGAGAAAAAAGATATAAAAAAGACACGAGACATGAAGGTATGGCCGCTATTAGTACAGATATTTAAATTTATACTGCAATTGATTATAATTTATATTACATTCAATTAAAATTTATATTATATGTTATTTGAATTTATATTAGATTGCGAGTCAAAGAAAATTTTTTTAAATGCAAATTTAAGTTTTTATTTAAGAAAACACTAAACGGCGTTTATTTTAAAAATCAAATGTAATGTATGTCAGCTTTTATAAACATTTACCTCAATTATAAACTTTTTTTTGAAAAATTAAAATCAATCTCAAGTTTTTTGAGTAGCGATGCTTTCGAATAATTTATAGAAAAGCACGAGTCAAGTGAAATCTTGTTTCAGAAAACAATTTTAAATCGCAGTATAATCAAATAAATATAAATCTGTTCATTAACTAAAACCTGATTTTTCTGAACCTTCTGGTCCTTACAGTATGAATAAATTTTTGTTTAAAGTATTCGCGAACTATCAACAAAAAAAGCGATTCTAAAATTTTTAATAAAAAAATAAAAAAGCGATTATTTTATGGTAAAATTTATTTAATTTTTCGAATTGTAATTTAAATTTCATTACAAAATAAATAAAACTAAATTCAATCGAATATTTACGATATATTAACCATAATATTGATTAAAATTATGTTGATTTAAAAAAATACGACATAATATAAATTTAAAACTGAGTTTACTATAATATAAGTGAAGTAAATTCCAACTTAAGAAATATTTTCTAAATTTCAATCTGGAAAAAAATATTTCTATGGAGTTCAATAAAGCAATGAAATGAAATAAAAGAAGAATTTAATGTAGCATCAAATTCAAATCAAAATAAGTGCTTGTTTTATGGTATTTAACTATCTTTTCAAGAATAAAATATCACATTAATAAAACCGTAAAGTTATCAAAGAAAAAAATAACAAAAAAATGTCACATAAAAACTTGTTTTCAAATGTACTTTATATGTGATTCAATAAATAATCTTATTTATATAATCGATGTCAAAACAAGATCTTAAATCTTTATAAAATTAACAAAAATTTTAGAAACTAAACCAACTGAACATAAATACAGTTTTATCAAAAGAGTAATAAGCTTTTTATAAACTTAAAAACGGTTCAAATCTCTATTAAGAAAATAAAACACTGAGTTCTTTATAGCTATTTATTTCGCATAGTTAATCATTAGAGGTCTAAATAAACTTGCGATATTCAATTCTGAAATAGTCTACCATTAGAGAAGCGTTGAGGATTTATAAATTTTGTTATCCAATATAGACATAGACATTGGGCGGGAATATATTGGACCGGAAACTGCTATTTTACTAGTTTGCTGCCACACCTTGCAGTGGAATGCGACTTTTAGTTCTGCTTAATATATTAGTTTTTCAATAAAATACTGTATTTTTAAAATTAAAATTCTCCAACGCATGTCAAAAATTTTAATGCGTCCTAATAATTATGAAATTAAATAATATTTTTTAACTTGACAAAATCGTAAAAAGTGAATTTTTGATTCACGATTTTCCATGTATTAAGACAAATTTTAATTACTAATTGCCAAAGAGTAGCAACGTCTTGTAATAATTTACCAGAAATTCAGAAATCAATAAAAATTAAGGATCGGGTTCTCGATAAAACCTCTACAGTAAAATACCGAATATTCAACACTAATCTCTGATAATATAATGTTTTTTTACTTAAAAAGTGGTATTTTCTTCAAAAGGCAATTAAAATGTAATTTACATATTTATTAATGCAAATGGAAAATTGTTTAAAATAATAATAATAATCAAATAGAAAATAAATAGGAAAATGTATAGTTTGGTTAAAGTCGTAAGCTTAAAAAATGTTTGAAATGCTAGAAGGCATTCACAAAAATCGCTTCATTAAAAAAATATTAAAGCAAACAGTAAGAGGATAACAGTTATGATCGATATATAAATTTCTCAATAATTGACAATTCATAAAAAAAAACTTTTGAGGAGATATTTAGTAATTGCTTCACTAACACACTGCGAGTGTTGGAGAGTTTTTGGAGAAAATATTTGATTAAAAGATAATCGCGTCAAAAAATATAATCTGAAGGCTAATCAGATAAAATACGCGAAAAATAATACGTTTAGAATTGGTTTTATTCAATCATTGATTAAACAATTAATCACAACAATCTGTCAGCTGTATAAATACCATTAATTAGATAAAAGAAACATTTGATTACAAACAGAACGATTTATAGCTGAAAACGACTCCTATTTTTATATATAAAAAAATCATAATACATAATAATACTGTTTTAGTTTGCCTCAAACAAAACTAAACTAAAGATTTTTATTGCAATTGAGAATATCAGAAATGACAATCGCGATGGTGTGATACCGGAGTGATGTATGAGAAAAGGCCAGAAGGCTGTGATTGCGCTAAAATGATGGCAAACTTTTAACCATCTCTTAATAAAATCAAATCGTTAACCTTTTTTCCTATATAGTTCTCTCAAGCTATTATTCACTTTTGAAGCTAATGCTTCTAATCATGACACTAAGAATTTAAGTAATGAGCTGTCAAATGTGCGCCTAAAATGATATGTCAAACTATTTATACCTCACTTTATATAATAAAAGGGGAAGAATTGGAAAACCAAAACGACCAAAATCTTTTTTTGCTTAAATATATTCGTAACGAACGGTGCGGTAAATGATCGATTTGTATAGTCTCTGCTCAACATACTAACTGTATAATTATATTACATATAATATACATAAACAGAAATAACATTTAGAGTAATCAATTAGAAATTTTGATTAATTGAAATACACATACAAACTAAACTGAAACGTACAAACTCTAAACCTGTTTCCCAATAAATGATATTCGCACAAATCGTATGGAATTATAAAAAAAACATAGATATATCATACATATTTTTCAATTTAAAATGAATGTTAGGGCGAAAAAGTGTGTCTTTCAGAATCGACAAAAATGATCATCTCTGCGTTCCACACCCTTAAGCTCGACATAAATCTAAAGTTTTTTCATTTCCCACTTTTTACCCCATTTATATGTTATTACCTGCAGATATGATAATATTGAACACACAAAATGAAAAAAATAAAATAAAATTTACAGTACAACACAAGAGGGAGAGGAAAAAGAGTATGAATGGATAAAAAACTAACTTATATTGAAACACTTAGCTGTGAGTTGACACTAATTTTACACGCGAGTGCATCGTTGCTGATATTTGCTGAGGTGTAGTGTAGTCTTGTGTAGTGTAGTGTATTACGAATCACAGTTAACTCATATTTTTTACGTCTATTTTAGAGTCACTATGTCGGCACGTGTTATGCGATATTGCGATACAGTACCAGAATAATATTCCACACCCGAAATAAAGTACACATATATATATATAGATAGATAAGAGTTTACACCCTTATTATTTATATTCACTATAGTTGCAAATCGGTGGTCCCGGACTTACAAGGGGTGAGTCTTCAATATTAAAACTTTTTTCTTTCGCTGCGAATTTTTTTCTTCACTTTAAACCAGAAAAAAAGTAATCAAACTAGAGATTCATCGCATAACTATACGCATACGAGACGAGAGTGAAAAGAAATAATATATACTGCGGAAAAAAACGTAATCATAGAATAATAGTTAAAAATTAGTTTTATTCGCGTCAATAACTCGCTACACATAGCATTTACTAAAACGCTACTGGTATTTATGAATACATCAAATTGGGGTTGAGTTGAGTTAGAGTCGATACGCGCAATGATTTCTGATATAATTATTTTCATACACACATATGTACACAACAGATATATTTATATGATTAGCAAAAATATTATATACAGGCAGCCTTGTGAACATAACATGAGGGATTGTGGCCTTTGAAAAAAAATTATTGTAATAACATATATAACCGCAATATTAGCTTATAAAGAGAGACACACCTCATTACAAGAGCATGAATGAGAATTTTTTTAATAGATAAAAGAAACATTACACCCATCATATAATGGGAAAATTGTTGCATTACAGTAAGACTGTATACAGTACTATAGATATATACAGTATACGCTGTTTATGACAAAAAATAAAAACTCTAAATTGGTGCCAATTACTGGAATTAAGAAGAAAACTTTTTATCAAATAAAAAATGATGGATTCGCCTCCAGATCAGTAATTTGTTACCTCTTTTTTTCGTTTTTATTTGCTTTGTTTTTAAAAAGAGATGGTTAACTTAAATTTATGATTAAATTCAGTACTGAACCGTTTTTATCATTGCTTTTTATTTTAATCTTATATCGATATGAATTTCGTTTTATCGCACGCATAAACAAAAAACCACGTAAAAGAAAAGAAATAAAAAGCTAAAAGAAAATGAAACTAAAAATTTTAGGTCAGATTGCGAGACACAGAGCGACAATCAAATTACATTTGCGTTTCGCGTTTGGCAAAAATTGGTGAAAGTATAATAACCTTCCATATATCCGACAATTTTTTTAATTGTTTTTATTACTAAACAACTCTCGTGAAAATAAAAACAACAAAAATTAATAACAACAAGAAAAATTTAACGCGAAACGTGACCTCAAAATATTAATTTTTATGGCATACCAGGTATACAAATGGTTTCCTTCCATTCCATCGCATTTCGTTCAACATTGCACTAATACCACACAATTAAATCCTTATTTTCTACGTTTTAATAGATTTGTTGAAACGAAATTTTTTAAAACGAAAATTTATTGTAAACTTGAGATTAGCGCTTAAGAAAATGCTATTAAATCGGTTTCGAGACATGTTTTGATTTTATTTTCCGTGGTATTTGATACTATAGACATCTAACGTCCCAATATTTAAATACTTATTAAAATTAATCAAATTTACCAAAATTTAAGTTTTTATTCAAGTTAATTATTTAGTTTTAAAAAAGTGTCAATTTAAAACATAAAATAATGTACTATAAACGGTTACTAAGTTTATAAAATTCTTAATTTATGTTAATTTTTAATTAACATTGAGTGATCAATAATTTTGTAAACAGCGCACTGTAAATGAAAGTAAATGGCTTTGAGACATACGATACGAGTGTACACTTAATAAATTTGTCATGCAGTGGGGTTATCATTGACCTAACTGTAAAATGATGATGCAGGGAAATGAAATCTTTGATTAAACCTTCCCAACCAAAGTTATCCTTTAACGACGGGATCTTTGGAAGCGTCTGATTACAGATCGCGCTTATATTTATAATTGATTCAGTTTTATGCGCGTTTACGCTTAATCTTTTGATTTAACGTGAGAATAGTTGTGATCATATTTATTAATAGTACAGTATATGCACGTATAAATGTTTATTTTAAATGTGTCAACTTTTAGAATGACACTGATTTATTATACGTTAAAAAGGGTTTCTATATAAATATGTATATGACGTAAATGCTTGTTGGAAAGGTTATACTGTTGTACTGAGATATACTTCAAATATAAACTGTGGATTGAATATAAACGATTAGTGCAGTTCGTATAAATTGCATGTAAACAGTACAGCGTAGTATTAAATAATTTTAAATCAAATATGCAAACAATCTTCAAGTAATTCCATGAATCGGTAACTTAATATTTTTGTTTAAAAAATTGTTGGAGTTTTAGTGGACATAGAAGTTTGGCAAATTTCAACCATAATTAATAGTTGCCTGAATAGTATTCATATAATATTAAATTGAAATCAATTAAATTGTTTAGTTTGACGAAAGAAACGGCACTCAAAAGTATAAGTTCCGACAATTAGTAAGATGTTCTGAATTTTACATTAAAATAAAAGGAATAACAGTAATTTTAAAAGTATTTTTTTATTTAATAAATAATCTAAATAATAAGCATATTTACTTATACTGTATTTGTAAAACACACCAAATTATGCGGAGTTTAATGATTACAAGTCCAAAAGGTCTGCGCAAATCAAAATTACACATTAAGAAAAAATAATGTTTTAACCATTAAAAATAAAATAACGATTTAAAATATGAAATAAAATGTTATAAACAAATTTCGACATATTCTGTATCATAAAGTTAGTAAATTAGTGTTTTAAATCGATTTGTTCGTCATTTGGTTTATTGACATCACGCTTCTCCAGATGTCTCTCTTTCTGATACTTAGGTGTACTCAATTTTTTTAATAGCTTTGGCGAACTAAATAAACGAAACGAAGACGACTTTGTCGGCGATTTAGTCGACTTGAGTGGACTCTGAGGCGATGACGGATCAGCGAGTGGTGATGGCGTCAATTGTTGAATATATTTCTCGTCGTAATCGTATTTTGTATTATTTAAATCCATATAACGATACTCATTAAAAGTAGGCGAAGATTTAGCCGAATTATAGGAAGAGTTAGATGTCTGACTCACGTTCATAATTCTGTACATTTGTTCGGCTGGTATTTCCAAATACGTAGAATAATAAGAACTTATGCCACTGCTCGATGACATGGAATTATCACTGCTTGATGGCGTATTTGGGCGATCGCGAGGTAATGGAGACGTGGATTGCGAATCTAAAGAAGAGCTCATTGTGCGCGGTTTCGATGTATATAAGTTCTCGATTTCCACACTCGTGGCTGTTTTTGAAACGTTTGGTTTCTTTCCGCCATATAATCGATTATATTCTCGATCCAAAATACTTAATTCACTGGATTTAGTTTGCTCTGTCTGGTGATATATTTGGTGGTCAATTTCATTGGGCAATGGCATACGACCCTTACCCGTACCGTTTGGTGACACCATTTCACCGCTCCATGACTTGTTCTGTACGCGTTCGTAGAGTGGATTAACGATACCTGTTTTAATCATAGCCATTGTTGGTTTAAACACGTATTCGTAAGTATTTTCTACTTTTTGTTCGTCACCACCATTTAAGTTTTCCACCGGTTTCGGAACAGCTCGTGTTGGGGCCATATTATGATTGATTGGCAATCTTTCGTTTTGTGTTGATAAATGATCGGATGAATCATTTATTTTGGCGACATATGCTGGCAATAAATCTCCCTTTTTCTGTGTCAATTTCGAAGTTCTTGGCAGAGGTCGTGGCGGTTGAATGACACGTTTATTAACTAATGGACTCGAAATCGAATCTTCCTGCAAATTATTGTAAGAACCACTCACTTTTGTAACATTACCGGTTGATGCGTCTCTCGAAATAAACCTTTGTCTGTCTAAAGATCCCGAATCTGGTAAATTAGGAGATAACGGCAGCTTAAGAGCTCTGGGAGCGATTTGCGGTGAAAACGATCCTTTAGACCTTTGTGTTGGCGGGAAAATGAGTTTTGCGTATCGCGTTGTATTTGGATCACTCTGTAGCCTATTTCGTGAGGCAATATCAGACGCTTCTAAACTGCTTACAGAACGAACATAATTAAATTTTTGATTTCGAGATTTTATTAAAGGTGAAGCACTCGATGTTAATTTATTCGTTTTTCTCGGCAAATAATCATTAAATGACGATGAATTAGATGTTGACGATGACGACGTAGAAGTGAGTGGCGAGCGGCCATAAATATCTTCTTTTATACTGTTATTGGTATCAGAAGATGACGTGGATAGAGCTGCTGGTGACGTCTCTCTATAGTCATTAGATGACAGCGTTGATGTATGCATAAAACGATGCGCACTTCTATTAATAGAAGGACTTCCTTCTTCGCTTTCCTCCGTTTCACTGTAGCAAAAAGCTTCGGGCTGTAAATCACTGTTAGTCATGTACGATATAGCGGCCAAACCCATTTTGTTCATCCATTTACTCATATCTATTTGAGAGTCACTGGCAAAGTGAAATGCAGTGCTAGGATTATATAACTTAAACGCAAATTTTTTCGATTTACACTCCGGTGCCGGCGATACCGTAAAACCAGGTAAATGTATTAAACACTCCGCTTTCGCCTCATTAATGTCTTTATAGCAGTAAAGGTAATTGCTTTTTAGAATCACCCATCGTTTTGTCCAACGGGTACCCGAACCTAAAAAGCCATGTTGTTCTTTACGCTGATATAGCCATCCTTGACAGTCACCTTCTCCTAAGTCTTTACACGAAACCCTTCGCGATGCTATTTAAAGAGAGTAAATCATGACATTAAATAAAAAATTAAATTGAAATCATCACAAAACATACAATGCTTTTGTCTGGTTTTCGATTGAGATCGTAAAACGGGCGCATCAATAGTTGGCGCTTTTGGTTTAAAACTGTGCCGACTAATTACCGGAGAAAACTGAACTTTTGACTCTTTTTGCTTATTCGGTTGCATCACATTTAATTTTGGTTGTATATCATTAACTAATTGGTAACTGAGAACAGTTACGGGATTTGGATTAACGACTCCGATCTGTGCGGTTGATTGCGCTATCTTTTTGTTCTCAAGTAAATTTTGCTCTTCTTCGTCAGCGGTGAACGTTAAATCTGATTTATTAGAGATTTGTTTATTAGATGTTACGTGATATGAATTCTGTTGAGACGATGGCACTAATTTTTTAGGGGTTGTTTCGAGTTCGCTTTTTTTAACGCATCCAGATTTTCCTTCCATCGGAAAAGGGTGTACTTTAGCGTACGGTAATTTAGGTGAAGACGATAATGATTTATTTACTATTAATGGCACTTGAGATGAAGGCACTGATACTGAACTCACTTGTGCTGAAGTGACTTTAGGCGAAGTTACTTCAGTTGAAAGACCACGGCTAAAATTTTTAAGATGCTTCGCTTGATCATGAGATATACTTCGACCTATGGATTCTTTTTTATCGCGAGATTTGTTCAAACCCGCCACTAAATCCTCGATACGAATCGGTGGCTGACCTATTGTTGGCGACGCGCCGCTTATAGTGGCTCTGCGTCTAACCGGCAATTTAGGTCTACGCGTATAAAGAGGATATACTGGCTTCGAATGCTTACTATCATTAAGAAATGCGTCGTCGTCTTCATCCGAATCCGCAGTAGTTGTGGCAGCATTTTTTACGCGATTACTATTTCTATGCGCAGCTTTTCGCGATGGAATCTTATAAGGCTTTAAAACAATCACTTGACCCATAATATTACTATGTCGCGGTCTCTTTTTAATTGTCAGTAATATCTCAGTTGGATGTTCTTTCATAGTACTGACCAACTTCTTAAGCTGCCATCCGACAACCGTCTGGTAGTTTACTTGTACTATTTCATCGCCCTCTTCGATACGACCGCACCGGTGAGACGGACTCTGAAATTTAATGCCCCCAACAATATGTATACCGGAATACGACGAATGAATATGCATTCCTAACTCTTCGTCGGGTTTCTTCTTAACAGTAACGATATCTAATACTGCCGGCTGTATAGCTAGAGAGTCATTCAACTCTTGCACAATACGATCGCATAATTCGGCTAATGTTATACAACTCGCTTTAATAACGTCGTTAGGTTTTTCGACAAACTGATCGCGTTGTGCTGTCGACACCAATTCAATGCTCAATTTTAGAATTGTTTTACGCACCGGAATATATTGATCTTGTCCTTCAAACGGATACCTAATATGGCAATCAGACAAATATCACGATTATTTAATTTATTATTCATAGAAAATATATGGATATAAAGTTATTTACAAGTTATAGCATAAAATTCTATCAAAATAATCCATTTTTTAGTATTAACAATTATATCACATTACATAATGTTTTCAAACTTCTCGAAAAACAGTTTCGACTTACAGGATATGTCATTCAATAGCATATTAATATTAACTGAATTTAGGATTGTAGAGCTAAACACAAGTTTTGATTAATTTGATCTCATTAAATGAAATGGAAAAAATTGTTTCAAAAATGAATGACAAAAACAAAATTCCAAGCGCTAAATATTACACCCTCTAAATTAAATTTTATGATAAATATTGTCACAATTATCGAAAACCATATTCATTGTAGCATACGTTCAAATTTATTTTTAAAAAAGTGATTAATCTTTTGTTTAGTTTCAAAACCCATTAATTAGTGCTAAATTGCTTAAGAAAAAAAACTTAAAATATTAAATATAAGCGATATTTGACACGAAAATATAAGCGATAGCTTCTAAGTGTATGAGTGTTGAATGAAAATAAATTTTTTCTTTTGGCATCACTCAAGTTCTAAATAAGGAAATCGTAAATAAAAGTTAATGTTTATACTATTTTTCTATTCGTTTACTCCGTTTGTTCATTCATTCACTCGTTCATAATCTTTTTAAATTTCACTTTTTAAGTATTTCTTTAGGCACATATTATTCTTAACTTCAGAATAGAATTAAATAAAAATAAACATTTGAACTCTCGTTCGCCAATTCAATGGATTACACAAAAATACTGCTGTAACACAACATACCGTATTATGCGTAACAATAAAAACGAAATACAAAAAAAACATAAAAAATCGTAGTAAAGTTTATTTATAAAATGGTTTTAGTTGTCTGACCTGTCGATCCAAGAGATGAAAGCCTTGACAGCGGCCAATATATCAGAGACAGAGGATAGTGTTGGCGTGGATACGCGTTCGATGTTATAGCTGTCATCAGACGCTAATAGATTCTGCTTTAACTGATTGTAAAGACTTCGCGCTTTACATCCCAAACGTAACGCCAACGACTGTAACGTTTCCGAACCGAAATTATAGTGTAAATGCTTTAAGAGATCAACCGCTTCTAATATCAGCTCTTGATGTCCAATCCTACAAACGTTCAAATTGTTGAGATCATCGGATGACAGCAGCAGTAGTCGACAGCCATTAATGTTGTTATTAACGAAGAACTGGACGTATGGGAGAATACAATCGTCCAAACCTATTGTATGATAATGATTGTCAAACATAATAACATAATAATGTGATGATAATGACCTTTAAGCCAATCGGAAACGTTTTCAGCGTTCCATTCGGCGATATTAATAAATGCCATTATTGTTGTATTAAACGTGTATTAACTATTTGCGATTTGCGACACAACAACAACCAAACGATTTCGCGTATTAATGGATAATACGAATCATAATAATATATATATTCAATATATCCATAACTGGTTTTGTGGTTCACACACTAATTAAAAGCAATTACTAACGATCACTACTAATGTCCACATATCGATTGACAATATCCATAAACAATATAAACAACTTTAACACTAACACTAACACACACCAGTTTGAGCATAACTAAACACTAAACCTCTCTCTAACAGAACTCAACGCACAACTATAGCAGTGAACAAACTGAACGGAAGCCTCAATACAGACTTCAGTGCACTTTCATTACAGTGTACTGTATACAGAATTGTGATTTGAGAGAGAGCTGTGTTATATATAACTAATGCTTTTACATTTTCAATTTAATGTTGCGCTGCATTGCTGCTCTCCACTCGCATTGTTCGCAAGCCTTCACTTTATCCGTAAAACTTTTTCGTGTCTAGTTGTTATGTGTATTGAAAACCCTATGGGAAAATTGGCAATTGGCATATGAGCACAGCACCAACGACTAACTCACGCACTGCTACTCTCTTTCTCTCTCTCCCCTCGACGGCGGATGTTTGGGTGGGGAGCTCACCATTCATAGAGGATGAAAGGTCAATTGTCAAGCATCGGATTTCAGGGTTTACCGTTTTGAAATAACTATTAAAATATGTTTTATTAATAAATTATTTAATTAAAAACGTATTATTATTATCCATATAGCGACTTTATTAATCCCTAGTGATTTATATTTCTCGCAATTAAATTAACATTTTAATAAATAATGAATATATTGAGGATATAAGAAATTTAATATGTCGAAATTGTCGAAAATAAAGTTTTGATAAATATTTACTTGCGATTTTCACAAAAATTTAAACCAATATAATTTATTCTAGGGTTGAATTTTCATTTTTCTTAAATACTTTAAAGAATAGAAAATATTTTCGCTATTTTTAACAAAAATATAACTATATATATTAAAACATGCAATTTTTTGAATGTTGATGCTATTCAATTTATTTCATTAAAATCCCGGGCAATAAACCCCTGAAATTTCGAACCTTATTTAAAACGAATATGTTTGAGGAGCTTTTGAGTTTTTATCAGAATATAATATCAGTGGGCAGAGTAGGGAGAATGAGAGAGTAAAGGAGACTAAAGAGAGGGAATGATTATCCTTCGCTTTTTTCTGCCCTCTGAGCGACAAGTGTTCGCTAACAAAAGTATTGGAGGGAAACCACTTTTTTACAAAAAATAATTAAGTTTTATCTTTATTACCAAAATCATCATAAAAATTGAAGTAATTTTTGTGAGAAGTTCACCTTAATTGACATCAATTTAAAAAAAATTCAATACAAATTTATAATTAGATTTTTAGATCAATGCTACTCTGTTTTAACGTTAAATCCACAAATTTCTATCGTTTCAAAACAAGAACAAACAAAAACGCATTTAAAGTCAAAACGCATTCATTTAAGAAAAACTAAAAGGCATTTAAAAATAAAATAAAAAGTTTTTAAATGAAGACTTTGTTTTGAAGAGAATTTTTTCTACGAAGCACGAGATGTTACAAACTCGTATAAGTCAGTAGACGTATATGAATAGATGTTTGGAGCGTCAGAGCGCAGCAAAAATTCTCCGTTTTTACTTACTATGAAGAGGCTATATATTACACAAACCTCCCAATAGTTTATATAATGTTAATGTGCGCTATTTTTATGACACTAAACAAAAATAAACAACAAACGAAACGTTTGTATTAACAAGAATAATGATTGCGATGATAAATACAATACAGAAAAATTACGGCACCAAAACTTAATCATTTATTTTTACATGTTTAGTCGCGTATTATGCATTCAATACTCGGAAAAAAAAACTTCTAATTATGTCAGATCACACACTCACACACACACACGTTTCGCATATTATTAATTTATAATTTCCTATTAAATTTGCCAAACGAGCAATTTTCTCATCGCATGATACCATTAGGCAATAATAAAAAATATGAAATTATAGTTAGTTAACAAAAAAAAGTAGGACTCGAAAAGATTTATCATTAATGATATGAATAATTTTTTATATGTGTCACACTATTTTTTTCATACGCTTAGATTCGCTTAAATCGGGTGTAGAAGTGTTTGATTTTATATCTTACTATAAATTAAATTTTTTAAAGTTATATTTAACGTTATTAAAAAGAAATAATATATTTTCTTGATTCACTTTCACTCTCTTTTTTTGTTGGGATTTTTATAACTTAATAATAATCAATAGATAATATAATGTATTGTGTTGTGGAGTGCATTGCTATCGAAGTGTATAAAATTTATATAAAACAAAAATCACTCCCTTAATACTTCATGAATGATATTTGAAAAGAAATCATACAAAACCAGTTTTTTCAGAGTATGTCGAAAATACATTGATTATTATTATAGCCTAAACAACTCGATGTACTGGTCATGATATGCTTTAGGGCAACAATTTTCGCATAAGAGGATACAACAAGACTTTTATAAGTTTAAAAAAGGGCAGCAATAAAATGAACATAATATGCGAGTCACTAAGAATATAAAAAAAGTCTTATTTAAAAGTTTTTGCTCAATGAATCCTGAAATGCGATTAACGAGAAAAAAAATCCTAAAAAAGCCTCTGACCATATCTTCCGTTCCCACTGAGAGGAATGCGTGTCCAATTGTACAGTGAAGATAGACGTAATAAACGCTAAAACCCACACTATTAGCAATAAAAATAAGTTACAACTCTAAATGTAGCTGAACGGTGAGCTGAACAGTCACTAATATTCGTATTTGTCAAAAACCTTGAACCAAACCCTCGTACATCAATGAATTTGTAATCTAATTGCGAGATCGCACTAATCGCTCGTTTTATTTCTTATTAAATGTTATTTAAAGTTATTATAAAAAAATAAGCGGATAATAATTCCCCATTCGATAACAAGTTATGATACAGTATTCGTAGTATTTTATTGCATTTTTCGATGAGTCAAACTTATGTTACTTTTCCGAAAAAAATAGTTAGCTTACAGTATGATTGGGAAGACCTATTCATGACTTATTAAGTTACAGACCACCAAAGTTGTTATTTGCCAAATAGAAGCATATATAGTAAGTTAGTTGGGCTGAAAAAAATAGACTACTCCTCTCATCAAAATTTCCTTTATTTTTGTAAAAAGATTTTCAAGTCCACGTTAGAATGGGAGCAGTAGTTAATTGGCGTTTTGCTTTGCGCTTCTTTTTTTCGTTGCGCTCATCAATCGCATTACCGAACAGCGAAATTTCCTCCTTCGAGTCGAGCACTCTGTGATAGTATTGCAACGCAGACGAGTTCACTCCTACCATGTCCTAAACGTTGTAAAGCAAATCGAATTTATGAGTGAGATAAAAGTTCTTTACAAACTCAATATTAAGCTTATTATGGGTCAGCTTATCGAGGAAATGCATATATAATGCAAAGCTTATTATTAGAAAAAAAAGATAATAATAAATATTTATCGATCAGTTTGCATACGATGACCTATGAATAAATAAAATGCAAATATGGCACAAACACGATATGCTATGCACTTATTTGATTAGTTGTGCCATTAATAAGCTATTAGTTTACCTTCAATTCAGATACGTTATCATTCATAATAGTCCGCAATTTATCCAGTGTTGGCAACAGACTAGAACTTGAAGCTATTTGGCCAAAGTTTACTCTATAAAAATGAAACACAATATTAAATTAAATGACTATTATTTTACATTTATCGCAATGATAAAAATTGAAAAATGATTTTAGGTTATTAAGAAATAGCAAATGGATTATTCTAATGACTATTTGATTACCGCGTAATAAAACAAATACATCGACACAACAATTCAATTTCCCACTTCCGCTCAAGCAATTGCGTGAGAACTTTCAATAGATTAATGACGTAATTGAATGGTAGAGTCAATAGTGTCTCTTCTATTTCGTTGGACTTTATACTTCGCAAAACTTCAAGCATATAACGATAAGGGCATGTGGTGTTATAAACATTCATCAAAGGATTATGCGATGGCTTTGCTGGTAATTCATTGCCACTTTTAACTGCCGCTTCACAAAGAGCTTCGTGTTCAATAGTAATTGCAATTTCATTATAAAAAACATCCAATGCTTCAATCAATTTTTCGGCGCCTTTTATAGTTTCGACCGTCTTTTTCGAAGCCAGAGTTGTTTCTTTATTAGTCTCTCCAGGAATGATCGCTTCATTTCCAAACAGCGATTTCTCGAATTCATTTTCGCGTTCATTCTCTTGTTCTTCTTCTAAAACAAGTGGTTCATTAGATTTCGACCAAATTCTAAGCGATTTATCATGAGATGCGGTCACAACAAACTTGCCATTTGGACTTATAGCCAAAGTCCAAATCTCTGCCTGATGTCCCTCTAAAGTAAGTATCTTTTCATAATTATCAGCGTCCCATTCTTTCAGCCTTTTATCTTTACTGCAAGTGAAAAAATAATGGGTTTTCGGAACAAACTGTAAACACATAATATTGTCGTCGTGAGCGAAAATCGATTTATGACAGTCACCAAAGTCTAAACCCCATAACTTCACATTTTTGTCCGAAGAACCGGTGGCTATAATACTGCTGTCATGCGAAATATCTAACGTTAAAACCGGAAACTTGTGACCATATAGCGATAGAAAAAATTTTAATGTATCCATAAAAAATATTTTAACCGTATTATCGAGTAACGAAACTGCAATAAATTTTGAATTTGGAGATATCTTAACGCACAGAACTCCATCATCCATTGTTAACGTTCTGCGATGTACAACAGATAGTTGTCTGCTATTAGTGCTCTGAACTCGAAAAAGTTCAAAATCCCAAAATTTAACTAATTTATCTTCAGAACCAGAAACAAGTCCTTTCAAGTTGGGATATGCACAAATGGACCAAATAGGTTGGCCATCTTCTGAAGCATTTATTGAGTTTTGAAACTCTGCAGAACTAACATCAAAAATCAATAATTTTCCAGTTTTAGTGCCTAAAACGCAATAATGATCTCCAGGTGCGAATAATGAACATAATGCGTATTCCATGCCATCAGTAATCGTTGCCATACATCTACCACTCGACATATTCCATAATTTCAATGATTCCGCACTCGCTGTCAATATTAAAGAACTGTCAGAACTAATAGAAATTGTGCGAACATCAGTTCGATGTGCTTCTAATTTCAAACAACCAAACATTGAAATTGGTTGTGAACGTGAAAATGATTTCGAAAATAATTCGACACTATTATTCGTTAATAGAATTGCAATTTTTAATTCATTATTATTCGTGAACAATATGTCACAATATTTTATTTTCGAGGATGCTTTAACCACATCTATTCTTTCTATTTCATCACTAAGTATTTTATCACCACTTTCTTCCAATATATTATCGTCGAATTCGTTATCTGAACGTTTTTTCCGTTTTCTATCCCTTTTGATTCG
>JAQIXJ010000667.1:0-29124 GCA_034700185.1 Phthiracarus laevigatus
ATCCCGGGATAAAGGGGTTGCATAAGCAACTATCCCCTGGGATTTGCGATGGTGCTTCTGGCAGGCGCTTGCAATATAATCAAAATGGGCTTATATAAGGCAAAACAGGGCTTAATTTGTTGTAAAAATGACTAAAAATTGGTTTTATTTGGACAAAACTGACACAAAATTTGGTTAAAAAATTGTTAATAAAGGGCAAATATGAGCAAAACCTGGTGTCCCGTGTCTTAATAATTAAACTAAGACACGTTATGACATGCCTAATTGTATCCTTAATACAGTTTTGACTTAACCACGTCGACAGCTAAACTAAGAATGAATAAAAATATCCTTGACATTTACTAAAGTACTATTTATAACAATATTTTAATGCACATAAAATTATTTAGCGAAACCATAATAATTAAAAGTTTTCTTTGTTTAAAAATATAAATCAATACTGTAAGCCAACAATAGATATCTGTTTCGTTATTTAGGTTTAATTAGCTATTTAATTTTCTAGGTAGATTAAGAGATCTTTAATAAAAGCAAACGTATATTAAGAAATAAATTTCTAATTTTTTATAATAATAACTCGTTTTATTTCATTTAATTAAAACAGATGAGCTTAACACAACATAAATATTGGGTTGCGGAAATATTCTAATTAATGGGTTTAATCAAAACTAGCACACACGTTTAAACAAATGCGTTCTAAAAATGATTTTAAAATTTACAAAAATAAATTTAATTAGAAATAACAAAAACATACATTTATTTGCACTTTTAACTCATCAGATTATTTTTGTTAAAATTAAAATTGTATGATTAGTGACTTTATTTTATTTTTTCAAATTTAAAGTGACGCTCATAGAGATTTCATTCCAATTTTAAACGAAAAAATGAATTATTTATTGAGCTTAACGGAACAATTACTTGCATTTGATCCATTTAAGCGTCCAAATTGTTCTGATATATTGATGGAAACTGATAAATGGCGTTTGATGGAAAAGGAGTATTTATTAGACCAAAGTTTTACTGAAACATTATTTAAAATTGATGATCCCAATCCATATCTAACAATTGAAAACTTTAAACAAGTTTTTATTCAAAAGAAATTTGAAGCAAATCTTTTAAGTCAAAAGATTAAGTACCAACAGGATATCAAAAATGATAATGATGATAAAAGTTTAAAAATCAACCTGCAAAATAAGTTAAAAGACACCAATTTAACTTTAAAATTTTATCAGCAAATTTTAGATGCAGATGACTACTTTAGAATAAAATTAAAGCAACAAATTTTGAAAAAGACCCTACGTTTACATTCAAGTTTCATAAGCAAGTTTTAGAGGAAGATTCCTCGTTTGAAAATCAGTTTAGTTCGGAGGTTATTGGAGGAGATAGTAAACGTGTATTAAAATTCCAACAGAAAAGTTTAGAACAAAGTTCTTATTTATTCAAACTCCTAAAAAAAATTATGGATGAGTATCCTGATTATTTAATAAAACTTCAGCACAAAATGATTGAAGAAGAAACAGATTTGAGACTAAAATTTCCTTACCTTTTACCCCATCATGAACAGGTTAAAATACTATATGGATATCTTAACAGTTCAATATTTTATGAAAAGGAGGAAAACATAACTTTACTCTTAAAAATAAATACTCATCTTTTTCGATTAATTGGTGAATCAGTTAATTGTTCCAGTATTAAAACGAGTCGCTTTATACAATACCAAAAAGTGTATCTTAGGCAAGTGATAAAATCTTTCTAATTTAAAAATTTATTAATATAAAACTTTAATTTTCAGAGCGTTAAAAAAATCTTAGGATCTTATTGACAAGAAGAAGAAATAATAAGATGATAAGCCTTAGTTACTTGTTTTGGCAATCCTTAATAATCTTTTTTAAAAAGATTTTAAGTTTGATAATTCTACTATTTAAGTGTTAAAACAAAAGCTTAAGACAGACAGATAGTTATTCTGACACTGATTTTATTAAATTGTGAATAATTCTAATTATATCGAAGTTTTTTTTTGTTAAATCATTAGTTTAAACAAATTATATTTTTAATTAAAAATTATTTTAGCTGTTATTGTTAAATTACAAACTTTTTCTAATTTCATAACTGTAAAAGTATAGTCATAGTTTCATTTGGTATTAATTTTTAGTTTAACAATATCGATACTGTCATATTATCCGACTTTGTAAAGTTAGTTACAGATATCAAATGGTCGCTCACTCTTTTGTCTATTTTTACCCGATTTTTCTAATTTTTGTAAAATTATTACTATAAAAACGGAATATCCTGTAGGTTTTTTGTCTATATTTACAAGATTTTTATCATTTTTGTAAAAATATTACGATAAAAACGGAATATCCGGTAGGTTTTTTGTCTATTTTTACCCGATTTTTATCATTTTTGTAAAAATCTTACTATAAAAACGGAATATCCGGTAGGTTCTTTGTTTATTTTTACCCAATTTTTATCAATTAGGTCCAAACTGTTACAATAAAAACGGATTATCCCGTTCAGATGTTAACCAATTTTGTCTATTTTTATATTTTTTAGACAGTTTTCATAAAATAAGGCAGATCCCGTTCCCAATTTTAGCCTTATTTTTGTAATATTTGCCATATTATTCCAATTTATATCTATTTTTTGCCCTACTTTTCACAATTTTTGACCAATTTTGTGACCTTATTTTGCCATTTTTAAGCCATTTTTGCCAATTTTTGGTCTAATTAACATAAAAATCCCTTAATTAGAATAAGAAATCTTTTAAAATCCCTTTATCAGAATAAGATTTATTTTAGAATCTCTTAATTAGAATTATAAATTGGTAAAATCCATTAATTAAAGTAAAGATTGAAATCCCTTAAGTAGAACGAGAGTGCGGACGAACAGACGGACAAAAGAACAGACACAATAGTCAAATCCATATATGTCTAAAAAGTCTGATAAAATAATTTGGTTTAAATCATTGTTGTTAAGTTTTTTAAGTTAAATCGAAATTAAGTGACTTTAAATAAATATTGTGATTTATACTTTTGCTATATTAAAAGTAAGTACAAATGTGGTATAAACAAAGATTTGAAGGGAATTGAAAATACAATCGAAAAGAAAAGATCGTAAAAGAGTGTAAATTACAACACAAGATAAAAGATTTAAAAAAGGTTAGAGTTGAATAGTAAATTATAATAAGAAAATTAAAAAATCAAAATAAATAAAAATGTTAAACTATAATCAAGTTATTAAAAATACCATTAACTTTAGTATTTTATGGTAAAGTATAATGAATATTGAAAATGATATACTTGGGTAAAATAGTTAAACTTTTTGGCGTAGGTTTCTGAACATAATATAAAAAACTAAACTAAAGTAAATATAACATAAAATCAAGTAAACAAGAGTAGTAAGAAAGCAAACGGTCATAAAATATATAAAATACATCAATATACAAGGTACATATGAAAATATTCAAAGTACACTAAAATTTAAAGCGAGTATCAATCTATATAAATTGTTTCAATTAATTATTATGCTGCATTCGCGGAAAATATTAATAATACGTGTAAAATCACTATTACAAAACAATTTTTTATTTGTTTAACATGTTTTTCAAAACAACGTAATCATTTATTTATCTGTAGAGTATTAATCGCCATAGATACAAAAAAATATCATTTTCCCTTTTACGCCTTAACAACAATAAAATGTAAAAAATAGTATGATCCAAGTTTTTATAAAGTATTTGATTCATCGCAAAAGTTTAAAAATATTTATTATTGTACAAAAATTTTCATAAAATTTTAGTCTCGGTATTTTATTAATATGGATATATAACTATTTTCTTGTACTTTTAACAGAAAAGGTCTTTTACCAATTATATTTCAATTGAAATTTTGAAATTTTATAACGTTGTTGATGTTCTAAAGTATATGTTTATGATTAGATAATAACTATTAGACCAAAAATTTCAAATGAGTCAAAACGACATTTAAAATGTCGATAATTTGTAAGTTCAATATTTTTTTCGAGTTTGATATTAAATTAGTTAATAAAATAAAATTATTTTATTTAACTAAAAATGAATTGGTGTATTTAACAACAGATAATTCGGTAATGTACTATAATTCACGGGATAATTATAGAACGAACGTTGCATTTATTTGTGAAAATCAAGTCATTAAACTGCAATGCATTAATAATATGTGTTATACGCAAATTATGGCACTCACAGATAATGGATTAGTGTTTAGTTCTCTTTATAATCATAGGGTGCGACTCAGTAAAGAAATAGATAATGGCTCAGCTGAAGCTTTCGTGTTGAACGAAACTTTAAGTTCACATTTTATTATTGATCTCTGCTGTAGCCATTTGTTTTCAATAGCGTTAACAAGCCAAGGAGATTTGTTTGTAATTGGAGATCTCAAAAACAGAATAGACGAAAGTAAGCCTATTTACGAAACAACTAAGCAAGTTATTATTGATTTATCACCATGCTCGAAATTGTCAGAAATTTCTTGTGGGAACTTTTATGCAATGGGATTGACAGTACGGGGTGAAGTTTATGTTTGGGCATATAATACGTGCAAGCAAGTGGGTTCGGAAGCTATTGTAAATGAATTGAATCAAACAAAAATTAATGTTACTAAAATTAAACAAATCAAGTGTGGCCCAGCTTTTTCGGTGATGTTATCAGTTGAAGGTGATGTTTATTTTTGTGGCGAAATCGAGAATTGTATCTCATATAGTAGTCCTACAATACTTAAATCAAATAAAAAGTTCATTGAAATCGCGGCAATAAATTGTAGTGTTGCTTTATCTACCGATAAAGTATGTTTTATTTTCGGTAAAAGTGGTCAAGGAGAAGTAAGTCAACTAGAAAAAACTGAGTTTACATCAATTGTCGAAACATATGCCTTTTACGATCAAGTTTCATACAAGACCATTAAAGAAAATGCTTATTATTATAAAAATAAGTTTAATGAAATCTGTTCATTAGGAGTTGGTGGCTTTTCAACAGTATTTAAAAGCAAATACAAGTTCAGTAATAATGTTTATGCGATTAAAAAAGTAAGTTTTATACTTGAAGATGAAAAAACTATATCGAAAGAATTACAAATTTTATCTCAACTTTCAAATGAATTTGTGGTAAATTATATTCATTCTTGGACTGAAGGCAACTATTATATTGGTTCTTACAGTAGAGATACAAAAAATTGCCTAAGTTCAAGAAATTTATTGTATTCTCCAAAATTATCACGTCTATTACATATTCAAATGGAATTATGTCCTCTTACATTAAAAGATGCGATTACTTTAATAACAAAAGAATGTATAACATCCGACAAAGCATTATCATTATTTGGTTACTATGTTTCAAGTGAATTGTTTTATGAGATCTTAGAATGTGTGCAATACTTACATACTCTTAGTCCAGCTATAATACATCGAGATTTGAAACCTGAAAATATTTAACTATCTAATTTTAATAATAATAAAAGATTTGTAAGATTATCAGATTTTGGTTTATCTACTTTTCATAATTTTGCTGATCAATCACATACAAAATGTGCAGATGGTAAAAATTATCGGGCATTCGAAGTAAACAACAAAAAAATTCACAACTAAGGCTGATATTTTTAGTTTAGGTCGGATTATGCAGGAGCTGTTTAATATTGATTTAAGGTAGGCAAAAAATATTAGAAATTTTTTATGTTTTTGGGAGCTTTGTTTTTTAGTTAAAATTTATATAACTTTGTGAAATAGCAAAATAATATAAATTAATTTTACATGTTTTTTTAGTAATTCTGTCACGCATTATGTTCTTAATTTGGACGACAAATACAGATATTTGGTAAATATGACTGAAAAAGTCCTTGCATTTGATCCATTCAAGCGTCCAAGTTGTTCGGAAATATTGACTGATATACATCAATGGCGATTAGGAGAATCAGATATTATGGAAGAACCTAAACTAAATGAACATTTAAACAAATTTACTGAAACGAAGCAATATCTAACAATTGAAAATTTTCTCGAAGTTTTCATTCAATGTAAACGACAAGAGATTGGAGAAATACGCAAAAGAAAAAAGGACAAGAAATTAAGATTCGATAATTTCCGAAAAGATAAACACTCTATTAAGCTGAATTCAAACCAAGAAGTGGTTAGAGGATCATACAAAGCTATGAAAAAAGTTAGTAGTGGAAGAGAATATCCGTCTCATTATCTTAGTAAACCAAGTAAAGATATACGATATTCTCAACTCCAGGAACTGAAATATAATGCTAAATTGAGCATAACTGATTTATTTAATGAGGAAATGGAAGAAAATAAAAGAAAAGAAGAAAAACATGAAAAACTAAGCAGAGAAATCGCGAAAACTAAAAATAATTTACAAGAGATCAATAAACCAGGAGAAAAAAGTTGTAAGAAAAGTTTAATTAGTTAAAGATCGTAGAATACAACTTGACAAAAAATAAAAATAATTCACAAAATGACACATTATATGAAATTGATAAATAAATTTAATAATTTAATTTTAAAACAAAAAATAATATGTGTTACAGCAATAATTTCAGAAGTAAAATGCATAGTTTTTAATCTCGTAACAATATGAAATTTTTAATAGTTAACTACTTTAAGTATTATAAAACGCTTGGCGTTATAAGATAACTTAAATCTTACATACAAATAATATTAAATTATTTGTGTTTCCTGGGCTGTTAAAAAAGCCTTTGATGTGGTCAATTACAATATATAAATCTATTTAAAAATTTTATTATTCGTTTATTGTGTTTATTTTTTCGTAATTTGTAAACTATTTTGTGCAAGTCCAAATGGTATTAATTTTCATAGAAATGTTGTAAGCATTATAGCTCTGGAATAATATTGATATCGTTTAACTTAAATATTTAAAAAATCAGATTAAGAAAATATATAAAATGCTGTTAATTGTGTTTTCAAAATGCACAATAAATATCAAAACACGAAAATAGTACTCTGTTTAATAAGTCAATGTCAACCTAATGAGGATGGTAAACAAGACTGCGACAAACATAAAACCTTTTGTGTTCAAACAGATGATAAAAACAATACTTAAAGTTACCGTGTCACACTGGATGTTTAATGATCGGTGATTTTTGTGAGTCTATTTGCGATTTAATAGAATATATTGAAGAATGCCATAATAAGGTCGCGAAATCCGCATAGGTAATTTCAGCTTCAAACCGATTTCTATGCGATTGCAATCCCAGTTATTTCCAATCAATATATTCTGTAATAGATTAATGTTTAATTGCACAGCACACAATAATAAGCAGCTTAGTTCTATGAACAGATACTTGCTGAAAAATCACGAAAAAATTATTATACTAAAAACAGTAATGATATTTATCTTATCTACAGCGATCTAAACGGCGAACAAAAGGACATCTTCATCCGAGACTATCTAATTGAAGGTTACAGGACTCGTTAATAATTGCTAAAATCGATGAACTGTAAGGAATTTCGTTAATCGGCTGAACGCAGAGACAGAGATTAAAGGAATATAGGTGTGAATTAACTTTTTAGTTGAGCGAAGATTGCTACCCTTACAATTATATTAGATAGTTTTAAATTATCTGCACAGTCTCTTTATTGTTTGCTTTTTGTTTGCAAATCAACCATTAGTATTACTAGATTCTAAAAGATAAATAGCTTTATTAACCATTCATAGCGATGAAAGTCAAGTCAGTATAGCCAACTGTAAATTAACCTGTGCCAAAAAATAAAATCACGTAATAATACATAATGTAAAAATTGATAAATAAATTTAATAATAATTAATCTTCTAAAACAAAACAAAAGCTGTTATAGTAATCATGTTACAAGTAATATATAATTGCATAAACTCGTAATAATTAGAAATTTTAACAATTAAGTAATTGATTTGTGGAACAATGAGTGGCACTTTATGAGGGCATAAAACTGACATTCAAAAAACAGAATCAATATTTCTAATTCCTAGAATGTTAGCTGCGCATTTAGTGTGCACAAAAAAATAAATATAGCAGTTTGTAATAGATTCATTAAATTATGTTCAAATACAAGTGTTTATTTTCTCCTAATTGCGCAATTATTTTGTACACACCTTTATTTGTGTTCGTTCGTTATTAAAGGTTCAAAGGTTTATGGCGTTGGTATAATAATATTCATATTACGATAATTTTTATAAAATTAATTTTAGAATCAAATTTCAGACATCAAAAAGCATTCAAAGATTTTGTTTCTTAAAAAACGAATCACCGAAGAAGAACCACAAATTCCTACTAAAATTTTCAAAAATTCATCCTTTCCAATAGTACCATCTATGCCCGCTAAAATTACTGTTTTTAAGACTACTGTAAAATAACCTTTAATTCCGAGCGTAAAACCAAATAATAATTGAAAGCTTACAGCAATTCTAGAACAAAGAATACCTGAAGAAAATTATGTGACTATAAATACAAGAGACACAAATGAATCAAAAACCCTGAATCATCAAACTGAAGAAATAATACCAAAGGATTTAATAAATCAGGAAGGTATGCATAAGACTACCCCAAGAGAATGAGCGATTCTTGATGAAAACGCTATTAATAGGGCAAAACGAGAACAAATTAAAAAAAATTGAACCGCCTCTACCAAACACAAAATTAAACAAATTTGGGCGAAACAAACGCGACGATAACAATAAATGGCACAATAATTACACAAACAGAATAGTCTAGCATTACAACTGCATTATACAACAATATCAACATCATTATCTACTAAACAAACAGAATCAAAACCAACCATCTCTACAGTCACAACTACACCAACAAGTACTAAGACAACAGTATAGTATAATCATTATCAAAATAAGGTCAATAAACTTCAAACAAATAATTTTATTTTATCACATATAGTTCGTATTCACACGTCTTAGAGGAATGCAGCAAACAAATATGCCCTAATAATAGTTATTGCAATACCGAACAATACAGTACAGAGAAATGTATATACGTTGAACAAAATGGTTAGTGCCGGTTAGGACGGTATACAGGCATAGAAATGTGGACCAAACGTATGTGGAAAAACAAATTTAATCGTACAAATCGATGAAAGATCGTATATAGAATTGTTTTTAAAAAACAAAATTATTTATTTTCAAATCAAAATAAATGAATTGGATACAAAATATTTGAACAATGATGAGAATAAAATTAAATATAAACTTAACGATTTTCCGAACTCTTATTGAAGATTTCATAAAACGATGAAATATAGGTAATTAACGACTTTTCATCGATCATAGGTGTGTCCACATCCTCAGGATCAAGAAGTCGAGTTATTCCTAATTCTTTTTCTGCCAACTTAAATGCATTTTCCAGGTTTTCTCTATCAGATCTACCACTGCAAGCACTATAATCTATTAACTCTGGTCTATATCTATGTATTATAGCATTAAACGCCAGACCATTTCGCCAACTCTGTCCGAATCCCGTAACTTTAACTCCTGGATAACCCTCTGTTGAGTTTTGGGCCCAACTTAGTAACGATTGTCTGTATGAAACTGTTTCGATGTCAGATATAATGTCCAGAAATTGGTAGTTAAATATTATCGTCCAAATAAGGCCTAACGATAGTTTTGGATTGCCATCAACGATGTCATCGGCGCTAATGTTCACGAGATTCACTTTTTGCTTGAAGTAATCGAGCGCCATCTGTACATTTTGTAACTTATGTATTCTCATATTTCCTCTCTGTCGACGCAGTTTTTCACCCGTTAGTATTTCGATTAGAGTTATGAGATTTTTTCCATCTCGAAAATCTTCGTATAGATCTTTTATTGGTTCGCTGACTGTAGTTAAGTGTTTGTTAACCCACTTTGTGAACGACTTCTTTTGTATAGCGTCCTTATCGTTTTTAAAAGCGTTGACAGTTTTCTCAACGATGTTCATGTTAAAGTTAATTTTAATGAATGAATTTATTTAAAGAATAAAAACAGAGCAAAAAGTACATCATAAAATACAAAATTTTTTTATATTATTACTAAACATAACTAAGTTACCGAGAAAAACAAAATTGAACCATATATACAGTATATAAAAGAAACTGTTTACAAGTTTATTCATTGCTTAAAACACATTACTTTATCACCGATTAATCTGAAGTGTATTGATAAAAAGTGTTAAGAAATAACATGTTATCAAAGTTCCACATTCCATTATAAAAATGTTGGTGCTTTTAATGGCGACATCTTAAGGATTCGATTTCTAATAGCCTACAAGTCTATTTCTCTAGATAGATATAGAGGATAAAATAATTAGGCTTATAGATAATCAATTCCAAAGATAAATTTTATCTATTTCTAAGATTTTTTTACGATTTTATTACATGATTAAAATAAATACATTTTATGAAGTGTTTGTGTTTTGTCACATTAAATCTAAAAATGATTTTTATGAGTCGGTCCTTTTTCCAATTAATTTAAAAGCGAAAACAAGTTGGATCATAAGATTTATGCTATAAAAGTGTGTTTTAATTTAGAAAACGAAACATATATTACTAAAGAGGTTAAGTTTTTAACTCAACTTTCATGTTAAATAATAGTTCATGGATTGTATTCAACTATTATATTGGTTTGTATAATATACAAGACGAAAATAATATTAGTTCTGGCAATTTATTATTTTCCCGATATTCACCTTTACTATTACATATTCAATTGGAGTTTTGTCCACTTTCTATGAGCGCTGCCATCGATATAATAATCAGAGATCGGAAAGTGGGGACATTGTCCCCATTCGTCCCAAATGTCCCCAAAAAGACAAAACTGCCCCAATTTGGGGGACATGTCCCAACAATTGAAAAAATGTAAAAATTGTTCCCATTATAATATCTTTTAAAGTTTAACATGATTAACTAAAGTTTTAAATTTAAAATGTCTTCTTTAAGACATTATAAGAATTTTATAAGAAAATGCATATGAATAGACTTAGAGGAATATTGTTTCGCTATGCATTTTCAGTCTATAAACACTTATTGGCTGAAAGAAAATTACAAATAAGTCAATATAAATTCATTTTCCATTTATTTTTTATTTCAGTTTAAATTAATTAATTTAATTTAAATTAATATTCCTAAAGATTTTTTGTCCCCATTGTTATCCCAAAAATCATATAAAATGTGTAATCATTTATTTTCCCAAAATTTCCAAAATTTTATTCTTTTTTCCGATCTCTTATAATAATAAAAGTGTCTAAAATCTGACAATGCGTTGTCAATAGTTGGTTAATATATATTTCAAATAAATTATTTTGTGAGATATTAGAAAGTGTTAAGTATTTTCGTTCACAAAAACCACAATAATTCATTGAGAATTAAAACCAGCAATTTTACTATTAACTATTTTTTATAATAAAAGATTTGAAGTGAGCACTAGGAGAAAACTGATACTTTTAGATTAGGAGTTGTAATGCAGAAATTATTTAACATCGATATGCGGATATCTATGAATGGGGCTAAAATTTATATTATTAGCTACTTTTGTAAAAGTTAGCTATCAGATTTTAAATTTCTGTGTGTCTGACTGCCTTGGGAACTTTGCTAAATTTTTAATTTTTTAATTCTTTGTTAATAATAGGATTGAAGTGCGATAGAACGCTTTTTAAAAAGGTTTTCTCCATTTTTTTATATTTTCCATTATTGTAAAAATGCATTGTAATAAAAATTTTTAGATCATTATTTAAAAATCAAGCTTAAGAAATAAAAAATGACCGTCCGACTGTCAGCATGTTCGCAGTCTTATATTCATTATAAGATTTCTGAGACTTCTTATATTAAGAAAAAGAATTGGTATTTTGCAGTCATGGCTTAAATACTTTTTTATTTTCTATATCTCAATGCATTTAACTAATGAAAATGAGCTCTATATGTATGTATAGTTGTTTTTTTGACTTATTATGGATATTTTTTGATTTTTTAAGTTAATAAAATGTTAGACAGCAATATATTTAGTTCATTTGGAGTAAAATAATTGTTTTTATTTTAATTTTGTTATTAATGCACATATCTTATAGCTAAAAAACATTTAAAAATATGCGAACGCTTAAGAATGTGATCTTTGTAGTTATTTATTCAAACTAGGTATTTTTATTTATTAACCCAAAATAATATTATATTTATAAACCTAAAAATAATTTCAATTTAAACATTATAATTTCGATTCTACTTTTGCCGCCAAGTTTAAGATAATTCACTTTGTCGTTTATATTTCAATCTATCTGTTGCTGTTTTATGCTAACAAAGTAATTTAAAATGTAATGTTACTAGTAAAATGAGGTTTACATTGCATTAAGTATTAAAAGATTTATTATGAATGATTTTTATAATAAATAACCCAGAATATTTTTTTAACTCCCAAATTTTCTTTTGGATCCAATAACTTGATACGTTAATATTCATTCAACAATTATATATGAGTTTTATTGATAATTAAAAAAACAAAATTTCTACCCCCAATAAGTAAATGATTGATTCAAGTTCAACTGTTGCACATCGATGGCCGATGGTTATAATGCGATCGTATTTGCCGTTAGCAATGCTTATAAATTATATTTATAAAAACTCTATTAAGTTCTGCGCTCAACTCAGCAACACCTATCTATACCAAGCTGTATCGATGTCCAAGATTATATAAACAAATTGTTGGTCAAATTTAATGGTGCAAAAAAAAAGCTTACCGTTATTATTGTATTGTCATCAAAATCGTCATTAGAACTAATATTCACGAGATTCACATTTTGTTTAGCAAGCCGAGCGACAGCTGTATTTTTTGAAACTTACGTAGTTTTTCTCATGTTAGTATTTCGATCAAAGTTACGAGATTTTAAATTGGTTTGGTTACGTTATTTAAGTGTTTGTAAACCTATGTTTCGAACGACTTATTTTTAATGACATCTTTATTCGTCTGAAAGTTTTGACTGTATTCTTAACGATGTTCATATCATATATAAGATTGCTTTTTGTGTTTTTGTGACGTTGATAGGATTTGATAGTTCTAAATGAAAAAAATAAATAGTAAAAGGCTTTATGCAGCAGCGTATCCAATTCTTTGTGTATTCGTTAAGATCGCAATATCGTCAGCATAAACACTAAGCGCACTCAGTCGCGTAAAGACAAAAAGCATATATGGTTCATATTAAAGCTGATTTTAATAAATGATTTTATATGGAACCTAAAATTAGCAAATAAAGTATACTATAAGTTGTAATATTTTTTATTTTAGACCATAACAAAGTTACCGAGAAAAATAAATACAGTTTATAAAGTACACAAGTTTGTTTATTGCTAAAAAACATTACTTTATCTCCAATTAATCTGAAGTGTATTGATAGACATAGAAACTAAATGTTATCACTTTACCACATACGTTCAAAAATATAATTATATTATATATGGCGACATCTTATGTACTTGAGTTAAAATTGCGTTAAATTAAAATAGTCATCAATAGACAGTGCTTCAACGTCAAATGTAAAAGTCCTTTTATGTTAGAAACTAAATTGTTACGTTTTTAGTTTATAAACAAGACCGATATGGTTATAATATCTGATTTCGTGTTTTTGGCTTGCGATTTATTTAGTTTATTGTCGCTCGCTTTTTTCGTTAGCTAGCTATCAATATTTTATATTATTTTTCTGTTTAAGTCAAACATTGAAAGCAGATGAAGTCAATTACAAATAAAATTATTAACGCTTATTAGCAGCATATGCCACTTTAGTATTTAAGATGAATTTTGGGATCAGTTAAGTAGGGCTTGGGATCAGTTAAGTAGGGTTTGGGATCAGTCGAATGATATTTTTGATTAGTCGGGTTGGTTTCGGGATCAGTCTGGTGTGATTTGTGATCAGTCTGTTGTTGCTCTATTTCGTTCGGGTGAGGTTCGGGATGATTTGGGTTGTGTTATGGATCAGTCTGGTGTGGCTAGGGATAATTCAGGTGACTTCGGAATCAGTTCGGTGGGGTTCACGTACAGTCGAGTTCGGTTTGGGATATTCTATTGGTGATCGGGATCAGTCGGATCTGGGTCCTGGCAAGTTTTGCCGGGTTCGAAATCAATCGAATGGGATCTGGAATCAGTTGAGTAGGGTTTAGGATCAGTCAAGTGTGGTTCGGCATCAGTTGACTAGGGTTTGGGAGCAGCCGAGTCGGTATTGGGATTATTAGTGATCAGTAGGATTGGGTTCTGAATAGGTTTGCTGGGGTTCTGGGTTAGACGGGTGACTTTCGAGATCTGTCTGGAAGGTTTTGGTAAAAGTCTGCGTGGGTTCGGGATCAGTCGAGTGGGTTTCGGGATCAGTAAAGTGTGACTCGGGCTGTGCTATGGATCAGAGGGCTGATGCTCGAGGTCATTAGTGTAAAGTTTGCGATTAGCCTGGTTCGGTTCGTGATCAGTTCGGCTGTGTTCGGCTGCAGAGGAGTAGAGTTAGAGAGCAGTCGGGTGGGGATCTTGATAATTCGGGCTAGTGAATAGTCGGGTGGGATTTGGCATAAGTATTGTGGGTTTCATGTTTATTCAGGTGAGTTTTGAATCTGTCGGAAGAGGTTCAGGGTCTTTATCCTGGGGTTCGGGATTTGTAGGGTGGGTTTCGGCATCATGCGAGTGAATCGGTATTAGACGGGTGGTGCTATGGATCAGTCTGTTGTTGCTCGGAGGGTCAATCGTGTGGGGTCCGGAATCCTGATGCCGAAACCCACCCTACAAGTCCCGAACCCGAGGAGAAAGACCCTGAACCACTTCCGACAGATTCCAAACTCACCTGAATAAACATGAAACCCACTACATTTTATAAATGGTTAAAAAGACAAATCATTAATAAGGCTGTAATAAGAAAGCGATATGTGCATAAGATATTACAGCTTTTAATCGATTTTACTGCGACTGCAATTATGGATTTTTCCAATCAACAGATTCTTATAAAGATTATTGTTTATTAGCTCAGCACACTTTTAAAAGTTTAATTCTAAGAATCTGTTACTTAAAACAAAACATTTATGGAGTAGTTATCTGAAGTTACGTTTCAGTTTAGCTGCAATAATAATCCCGAAAGCATTAAAAATTGAAATCAGTTATTAACAACTTCTCAAAATCAACGAATAATAATCAGTCCAGCTACCACTTTTATCTATCAAACCTTCGATATATCTGTGTACTATTATTGAAGCCAGACCATATGGCACACTCAGACCGAATCCGTAAGTTTTTCTGCTGAATAACCCTATGTTGTGTACTGCGCAAGTCTTTTTAACGATTGGCTATAGCAAACTGTTTCGATGTTCGGTATACTATCAACAAACTGACAGTGATATTTTATTATCCAAATAAGGTTATTTGTCCCACTTTAGTTTTGGACTGCCATGAAATATGTGATAGGTGCTATTATTCACGATATTCCCTTTTTGTTTGAGATAATAGAGCGCCATCTGTACTCTCTGTAACTTATGTATTCTCATATTACCTCTCTGTCTACGCAGTTTTTACCCCTTTGTTTTACGAGTAAACATAAAAATTTTTCCATCTCGACAATCTTTGAATAGATCTTTATTTGGTTCAAATACGTTAGCATAGTGTTTGTTTACCTATTTTGGTGATCACTTCTTTTGAATAACTTAATTATGGCATTTAAATGCGTCCATTGTAGTATCAACAATATTCATATTCAACTAAAATCAGAGCATAAAGTATACGTAAATAAGTAAAATTGTTATTTAATTTCTAATCATAACGAAAAATTAAATGAAGCAATATTATAAACAGTTGTTCACCAATTAGTGTGAAGTGTATTGATAACCTTATAAATAAAATTTTAACAATATTCCCCATGCCATTATAAATTTATTTGTTTTATTAATGGCGACATCTTAAGGATTTAATTTATAATATCTAAATTGTGTAATCTTAAAATGAGATTTAGAAATGATATTAATATAATACATATTGTGTTCCAACTACTCAAATAAATAATTTTTTAAAATATTTTATTGATTGAAAAGTATTGTTACGTTTTTAATGTATGTAGATTTTGATTGAAATTAGAAAATTTCCAATTATTTGAGTAGTTAATTCAGACTTTGTGAGTTTTTAAGACAGGATTTATGTGTCATAAAATATGTTTGTTATTAGTAAATTTAAAATTTTTACTGAGTTTGATATTCATTTAGTTAACAAAATAAAATTGTTTTATTTAACTAAAAATGAATTATTGTATTTAGACACCAACGATTATGTCTATCAATATAATTTAGTTACAAAAAATAAGAAAAAACTTAGTCTATATTGCGAAGAAAAAGAGATTATTAAGTTTCAATGTAGCAACAATATCCTTAATCCACACTTTATGGCACTTACTAATTGCGGCTGTGTCTATAGTTGGTTTGAAAATAGTAGCGTAGAAATGGTTTATGGAAGAGACATTAATTGTGAACAGTTTTTTATTGATATCTGCTGTGGCCTGTATTATTCTTTTCTATTAACACGTGATGGTGACGTGTTTGCTATTGAAAACAATAGATTAAGCGGTAACAGTCAATACGAAAACGTTTATTTTGGTACGGTACCAATTTTAAACGGCATATCAAAAATATCTTGTGGAAGTTGTCATTTAATTGCGCTAAAACAAAATGGTGAGGCATTGAGTATGGGATGGAACTTTGGCGGAGAATTATGTGTTGATAGAGCTCCTAAAAATCTTAAGGTTCCTACCATTAAGCAAATAATGAGTGGTCAATCATATTCCGTAATGTTATCAAATGAAGGCGATATTTATTTTTGCGATGAAATAGAAAATTCATTTACAAATTTTATTACCACAAAGATCCATAGCATCACAAAATTTATTGAAATCGCTGCAACAGTACATAGTGAACACTGTTTTGCTTTATCCGCTGATAATATATGTTTTAGATTTACTAGACATGGTAATAATATGACAGGCCAAATGCAACCAACACAGTTTTCATCAATTAACGAGGCGTTTGCATTCTTTGAACAAATTTCGTACACAACACATAAAACAAACGCAACTTTTTATAAAAATAACTTCAATGAAGTCTGTTTACTTGGAAGGGGTGCATTTTCAATTGTAGTAAAAAGTGAAAATAGATTTAATAATGAGGCGTATGCTATTAAAAAAGTTGGTTTCAATTTAGAAAACGAAGAAGCAGTTTTAAAAGAGTTGAAGTTTTTATCAAAACTTGATTGTAAATTTGTTGTCAAATATATCCACTCTTGGACTGAGGGAAACTATTATCTTGGGTCATATAACAAAAACAACAAAACTGATATTAGCAAAGATGAAATAAATTTAAGTTCCGGAAATTTATTTTATTCGCCCCATTTACCACTTCTATTGCACATTCAAATGGAACTGTGTCCACTCTCGTTGCGTGATGCGATAAATATAATAACAAAGGAATGTCTAACATTTGATAAATCATTGTCATTAGTTGGTTACTATGTTTCAAGTGAATTGTTTTACGAGATATTAGAATGCGTACAATACTTGCATTCACAAAATCCATCGATAATTCATAGAGACATTAAACCAGAAAACATACTTATGACTAATTTTTTTGATAAAAGATTTGTTAAATTATCTGATTTTGGTTTATCCACATACCATGAATCAGCTGATCAATCACATACAAAGTGTGTAGGCACTAAAAAGTATCGAGCATTTGAAGTTGACAAAAGCAGAAAATATACTACCAAAGCTGATGTTTTCAGTTTAGGAATTTTACTACAAGATCTGTTCAACATCGATATAAGGTAAGCTATAAAGTATGGAACTTATGAAAGCACAATAATGTTTTTTAGGAATTCTTTAAAACTTCATATTTGCGTATGAATAGACATTTTCATATTAATTTCTGGTTTTAAAGATTGTAATGTTAAAATAGAGCATACATTTCGCATTAAAAAAATGAAAACTGAAGTTATATAATTAAATGATAATCTCTAATTTAACACAGAAAAGAAATTTAAGAAAAGAAAACAAAAGTTTGATAGATACAAGGACTAACATTGAAAAGTGGATACATTTATATTTTATTAAATTTGCTAGACTTTATTTGTAATTTAAATTGATCGTAATCTTGCATTACAGATTTATCAAGTAAAAACTTAAAAATAAATTTGAGAAGTTATTTTATAAAGAAGTTTTGATTTCCTTACAAATCCTGATTTAACACTTCTAATTCATGATTCTATTAAAAATCAAAGCATCAATGATATTTTAAAATTGATTAGCAAATTAAACTGAAGAACGAAATAGTTTTAGTTTAATCCAACTTTTCGACCGTTAACGAATTCACGACTGTAAGCAAAAAAAAGGAAGTAGATAAGCCACCTGTTATTCTTTACAAGATATTCAGTTGATATAATTTAACAGAGTCATGGACCGGTTAGACTGAACATATGATACTCACTTATTTTGTTGTACTTCCAGAAACTTAACAGCTGATTAATGTTTAAAATAAAACATTTAAAATTTAAAACAACCTAATCTAACAAAATAAGCCATCTTCATAAAATGCTAAAACTATTTTGGTTACTTATTAAAGTAAACAATATTATAAAATAACTAGTTGAGAAACTAAAAAAAATTAATTGAGTTGACAACACTTAACTTATTTAGAAAAACATGTATACCGTAAAACTAACTAAATTATCACAAATTTAGTCTAGATTAATTATGAAACTTATTTGAAATTTGTTATTTAAAAATGATTGTAACTTGATTAAAAATTTTTTCAAGAGTTTTTTTAATAATTTCAGTGACCCCAATAGGCAAAACATTTCTATTTTGGATGAAAAATTTAGATACTTAGTAGATTTAACAGAAAAATTACTTGCCTATGATCCTTCGAAGCGTCCGAACTGTAACGAGGTTTTGAATGAATTTAAAATTTGGCGTGTTAACGAAAAAGAAATTTTGTCAGACGGTAACTTTATTGAAAACTTATTCAAGATCATCGATCCAGAAATAAACCTTACAAATGAGAACTTTGTCCAAAATTTCATCCAAAACAAGTTTGATTTAAATTTAAAACGTCAAAAGATAAATTTTGAATCGGAAATAAATTTTAATGATTATGGAAGATCAATTCCTAACCAGAAAATTTTAATCGAAGACAGCAATTTTATGTTTAAATTTAAACAGAAAATTTTAAATGAAGATTCTACTTATATATTTAAGTTTTATAAGAAAGTTTTAGAAGAAGATTCCTCTTATAAATATGACAATCGACTGGTAGTCATAGAAGAAAATTCTAATTTTTTGACGGAATTTTTTGAAAATAAAAGTATAGAACAATGTTCATATTTTATGTCTAAATTTATAAAGAAAATTTTAGATGAAGATCCAGATTTTATTTTCAATTTTCAACATAAATTAATTGAGGAAGAATCTGATACGATAATCAACTTTCCTTATTTTTTGCCAGATCATGAACAGGTTAAATTCCTTTTCGAAGCACTGAATTATCCTAATTTTTCAGAATTCGAAGATAAAGTAATTTCCATTTTAAAATTCAATACCGATCTTCTAAGTTTAATTGATAAAGCTGCTGCTGCAACAGCCATAAATTGTGATAAACTAATAAAATATAAAAATGTGTCTAATAGGCAAGTGAATATAATGAGTTATATTTAATTTCTAATTTCCTGTTTACTCTAAATTTAGAGCATCACGATAAAGAATTTTAAAATTTAACTCTTAAAGATTATACATGGTCTCATTTCGATGCACATTATGAGAACGTGAATGTTAAATTTAAGGACAACAACTCAGCAATATTTATTGTATTCTGGCCACATTCTGGTCTTATAAACTTTTGATTTAAATCTCAAGAAACTACTCGATTTGTCTTATAATTTTGTTTTTAGTTGTTAAATAGTTTTGAAATTTTATTTTTGAGCTTTAAATTATCTTTTATTTCGTTAATATAATTAAAATTAATTTTTTTATTTTATTTTAATTCTAAATTATATGGTATCAATCAAAAGTTGTTTGAGAACAAAATAAAAATATTTTTTTTATCACATAAAAAAGGTTATTAGGCAGAATATAACAATATATCACAAGTTGACAATATAGAGCAATTCTGGTACTTTAATGTTGTTTATTTGACCACTTAATTTAAAAAACGCAACATTTACTAATGTAAAATTTTATTGTATAAAGGCATTACAATTAATTTTATATACATCTTAGAATGCAAAACCTTATAAAGCCAATTAATTAAGTTTTTTAAACCAACTTTTATCTTGCTGCTTTTACAGGTGAAAAGTAAAACTTTAAACTTTTAAAGAACATTATTAATAAATATTATTTTGTTGATAAAAAAATACAAATAAGTTCATTATTTATTGCAAAATAGCGAAAAACGTAATAGATCTAACGTAAGCTAAATATATTTTTATATATGACAGATAAGATAATTGTAGAGGCTAACAATGACTAAATTTATTTCTATTATAACTTAAATTGAAACAACCATAAAATATTCTAAAATAAACAGAACTTTTATATATTTTTCGTAACAAAATAAACTAGAAAAATGACAAACAATAAATAAATTAATTAATTTTCAAAACTTTATTTATAGATAAAACACAAAATAAAAACGAAAAAACGTTAAGTGTTTCGATCTCCATGGGAATAAAACGTTATCAATTTTAATCAATCCACCTTTGTTATTTATTGTGAATTAAAGTCGATTTGTCTTCAACTTTATTTATGACAAATATAATAAAACATGTGTAGAACAAAAGTCTTTATCTTTCAATAATATTGTTTGTTTGTTCCAACTACAAAAAAATCAATATTAGAAAAAAGGTTTATTACGTTTTTAATGTACGAAAGTTTGATTGGTTAGATAAAATTCAGTTTACGTTTCAACAGTTTTCAATGAGTAAACAGCTATTAAAATGGCTAATTTTCGTAAAATTAACGAAATAACTAATGAATTTGTAGCTGGCACAACCATTCAAACAGATGCCAATTATTACAAAAACAACTTTAAAGAAATCTGTTCATTAGGATCCGATGGTTTTTCAACCGTATTTAAAAGCGCATACAATTTTGATAACAAAATGTATGCGATCAAAAAAGTGTGCTACACATCGGAAAACGAAAAATTGTTATCAAAAGAGTTAAAGGTTTTATCCCAACATAATAGTGATTTTGTGGTAAAATATTTAAACTCATGGACTGAATTCAATTATTATATTGGCTCATGCAACAAACAATATGAGAATGGCAAAAGCTCAAGCAATTTTTTATGTTGCTCAAAGTTACCACTACTATTACATATTCAAATGGAATTATGTCCATTTTCTTTGCGAGATTATATCAGTATAATATTAAAAGAGTTTGTTACACCTGACAACCATTTGTCGATAATTGGCTACTACGTGTCAATTGAATTATTTTACGAGATAATAGAATGTTTAAATTACTTACATTCCCAAAATCCATCAATTGTTCATCGCGATTTAAAACCTGAAAACGTGTTGATAAATATTTTTGACAATCAAAGATTTGTTAAAATAACAGATTTCGGTATATCACAATACAATGAAATTGCAGATCAATCACACATCAAATGCGTTGGCGCTACAAATTATCGAGCGTTCGAAGTAAACAATAAAGGAAGATATACGACTAAAGCTGATATTTTTAGTTTAGGAGTTATAATACAGGAAATGTTTAATTTCGAAATAAGGTGAGCTGGTTTTTGAAATTTAAAAAGTAATAAAAATTTTCAGCTTACTTTTAATAGACAAAATTGAGCTTATTGACTTGACTTTATCTGTCATCCGTCCTTTCCTTTTTCGCAGTCTTATATTATTGTATGGATTTAAAATACTTGTTTATTGTATTAACATATTTGCCTAATTCTTATAATACAATTTTTTTCAAATTGATATTAATCTGCAAAAAGTAATATTTTTTTATTGTGTCTTGTTTTATAATAAATTAATTAATTTTTCATAGTAAAAAAACTTATTTAAATAAACTTACAATGCTTTTATATATTTTTAGTGATTCTAATAGACAAAACATTTCTGAATTGGATAACAAGTTCGTATATTTGGTAGATCTAACTGAAAAATTGCTTGCATTCGATCCGTTTAAGCGTCCTAGTTGTGCTAAAATTTTTATTGAGTTGGATAAAATGCGTTTAAGTCAAACTTATGTTTTAAACAACAGTAGATTTTTTGAATATTTAACGAACACACCTCATTCAAAGCGGCCTCTAACGAAAGAAAACTTTGTCGAATGTTTTATTCAAAATAAGTTAGAAGATTTAAATATTAAAAAGATGAAACAAGATATCAAGTATACCCTTAATAAGAAATTAATATTAACTAATAAAAATCAAGTAAAGTTGGAGGATAGCAATGAAAAGTCAATTAAGAAAAAAACAACCAATAGAAACGAAGTTTTACAAACTAAACAAAACAACAATGATACACCAAAGTTAAACAAATCCGTCTCAATAAAGAACGATGCTATCAAATTGAAAAAAAAGTTAAATACACGTCAGAAAAAAATTAAACACAAAAATCTAGACAAAGAGTTATCGAATTTTATCAATGGCGATTCTGATAAAACTCATAATTTTTACTATCAATTCCCTCAATTGTCACGCCGAATTAACGTTCTTCTTGTTGGTAGAATAGGAACTGGCATATCAACGATAACTGAATCCATTCTCAATTTTTCAAATGCAAATACAGAAAGCCAAAAAGCGGTTTCTTCTACTATTTATTTCAATAAAATCAAATCAGGTAACAATATTCTTAATTAATTATAAAATTTAAACATTACTTTTATACTAGGTTATAGAAAGCCTGAATTTCTATTGGATGAATATGAAGATTTTTGTAAGAAAAAGAAATCTTTAATATCAGATTCACTTAACGAGTTCGATCCAGTCAATTTATTAGAATCATTGATTAACAGTCTTAAGGAATTTCAAGAAAATCGAAAAAGAATTAAAAATTATTTGATGAGTGTTAGTTATAAAAGTAACTCACCGTTTGATAAAAGCGCACCTATTAATAAACCAGCAACGATTGATAAGCGTACACCGATTAATAAGCAAGCACTAATTGATAAACGAGGAGCGATTGGTAAGTGGGAACCGATTGATAAGCGCTCATCGATTGAGAAGCGTGAACCGTTTTATAAGAGCGCACCATTTGATACGCGCGTACCGATTAATAAGCGAGCACTAATTGATAAACGGTCAGCGATTATTAAGTGGGAACCGATAGATAAGCGTAAACCGATTGTTAAGCGAGTATTAAATATTGCAATGATTAGTGAAAAGTTCAATAGCGCTTATAAATTAGACATATCAAGAAATAAAATGGAATGGAATAGAGATCATGGCCAAAGGCTGAAATATTTGTCTGAAAATGATACAGGCCAACAATTAGAAAATTTTTGGAGTTCTCAAAGCAATAAAAAAGATTATTCAAATAAAACTTGCAATACTGAATGGTTAAGTATGCCAAAATTAAGAGAGTTTAATAGGCATAAATGTCAGGATCACTCCACTGAAGAAAAAAAGTTAAATGAAGAGGGTACATTAACACTGAGCAAACAAACAGCGGAAAAATATTTTTTAAATTTTGAGCAAAAATTGACGAAATTGCGACAAATGTTTTCGTTTTACGATGATGATTTTCCAAATAAACTTTCAACATTTGAGGTAGAAAAATTATTGTTTTTACTGTTATTCATAACTCAATAAAAAATCATGAAGAAACGCGTACGCTTCAAAAATCTTAAAAATTAAAAGTAGATCAATTAATACTGTTTCAAAACGGACACAAGTTTGACTAGATGGACGGATTCGGGCTTGAATCTAAAAATAACTTTAAGCTTTTTAAACAAATGTTTATAATAAATATTTTAGTAGGTTAATTTAAAACATTTAATGATCGCAATTAAACCATTTTGAGCTTATTAAAAAATGCTTAAATATAGCGAGAAACACGAATATTCAAGTTTAAGAATAGACTTATAGATTAAACAACAAATAAGGTATTAAATTTGTTATATTGGTACGGAGTAGACTGTTTAAAAACAGTCGGTAGTCTTAATCTATCTAACTAGACTATATTAAGCTCAGGCCATTTGTTTTATATAATAAACACAATTAATAAATGACAATGGTATTAATTACTTTTATAAGGCAAAGGTCAAAGGCAAAAGATTATTTTCGCTATATGTCGCGCAGAATAATAGTAAGCTAAATAACTATACTTTTGTTATATATTTTATAGGTAAAGATTATTAAAGAAGTTCAAGATCTTTATTCTGAGTTTAGAAAAAAACAAATGAAAGAAGAAGCTTATGAACTACTATTCTGGAAATTAAAAGTATCGCAACAAACATTCTTTTACATATTAAAATTTTTTAATGGAATGTTAAACATACCGACAAACACTTTTATAGGATTCGGACGCCAAAGGTTTGAAATTTAATTAGTAAATAAAAAAACATTTTTGGTAGTTTCAAATTTTTTTAAATTTTTTAATATTTTAATTAAGCATTTTTAACGATATGAAAGCAATTATAAAGAAAACAGAAACAAGGGATAAAGCGCTGGAAGCGAAAATAGCGAACTACTTTTCTAAAGATGTATTTTATGAAAAGTTTAATGCTGATTACAAAAGTTTACAAACAACATTTGATAAGTTACAAGAAGATGATGATGAATGCAATAATACAAGAAAGTATGTTCAAGACTTATTTATTGTGTTATTTGAAGTGGAAGAGCAAAAAGGTTATAATTGAGAATTTAAAAATTAATGAGGACAATGAAGTAGCTAGACCCGTAAAATTTTACTAACAATTATCTTGCCAATTAGTTCTTTGAAGTAATACATTCGCTATCAAAAAATACCAATACTTTAAATTCTTATATATATTACATGTTTTTATTCAAAATTATTTCAAAATTGAACAAAATACAATTAAAATTATAAAAACTTTAAATTTTCAATACTGTTTAACCACTTTACCACAACTGCAACGATAAAAGTTATTTACTTCCTTTTTTGTCAATTTTTTTTAATTTAAATTAAGCTTTATTTTAGTCGTTTTTCAAAATTTAACTTCTAAAAAATACAATGGTTTGATTATTATTTAACAATTAAGTTAAATTTCTAAATTTATAATTTAAGTATATTAACAAAGTAATGTTCTATATATATTATTTAGGCTTATTAATGCCTATTTTTTGTTAGATTTTAAATAAAATTAAAATAGTCTAATGTTTTGATTGTTATCGAACAATCTTGCAGTTGTAAAAAGTCAAATAAAAGTTGGTTAAATTCTTGCATTAGTAAAATTGAGTATTTTAAAATTAAAAAACATCGTCTTCGATGAACCATAATGTAATTTATCTTATTTTCAACTATTATAAATCATAAATTTAATTATTGAAATAATAACTTTTAGAATATTCGACGAAAAAGTTGTACTAGAGCTATTTTAAAAGTTAAGGTCCAAAAATGAAGTTTTTATAGTTTTTTTACGATTTATTTTATCCATGTGTCAAATAGTGCTTAAAATTATGCTTTGAATGAATAAATTTCTTTTTTCATTTTTGGAAAGCGTCAATAAACTGGTTTTACTAATTTTTATTCGGCTGGAGATGATTGTGTTTCGAGTCCAGCTATTGAAACAATCTTTTCAATTGTGCCTTAAATTGTCTAATATTATTTTCATATATTTGCATTCTCACTTCTATTCTACCCTTATGCTGTCATAATAGTTTCTATTGAGACAACATCGCTGACTCTCAAGTTGGTTTCGATATAATTGTTATCCCAATTCTTCTACTCTAACCGAATCCAGTAATTACCTTGCCATCATAATCCCTTTGTTTGGATCTGCGCCCAACTCAGTGAGCTCTATATTCGAAACTACAGTATTATCAGAATTAATGAACACATTAATGGTTGTAATTATTATGCGCAAATCAAGCTGTGTACGTTTTGGGTTTGGCTCAACAAAGTTAACGGAATATAAAACGACCAAAGTTAATCTTGTATTGCAATTATTGAAGTCAACGGCTCTAATATTCACGAAATTCAGTTTTTGCGGGATGCAGTCGTTATCCACATGTACTATTTCTAACTTATATATTTCTTATATAACATTTGTCTGAGCCGTATAGCGTTCTTTATAAATTCGAATATGTTAAAGATTTTATCATTACCGAAAATTTTAATTTAAATTATTAATTTGTTCGATTACTGTATTTGTTTTTTTCCAATTTTATTAACGACTTCTTCTGAATGACTTTTTTACAGTTTTTCCAGATTAAATTAATCAGTTTTACCATTGCAAGTTCCACAATTAATTAGAGCTGACCTAAATCTATGTGTAATTGCAATAAAAGCGAGATAATTTTACCAACTTTAACGAAATCCCGTAATAACTCATTTGTTCCTTTATAAACCTCTGTTAGTTCTGCGCACATCTCAGTAACGGTTGTCTAAACGAGACTGATTGATGTACAAAATATTGTCAACAAATTTGAAGATAAATATAATTCTCCAAATAAGGCCCAATGTTAGTTTTTGACTGCCATTAAGGATTTAGTCTCCTATTATATTCACAAGATAAACTTTCTGCATAAGGTAGTCGAGCGCCATCTATAAATTTTGTAACTTATGTATTAATTTAATTTTTTGTCTACACAGTTTTCAACTGGTTAGTGTTACGGGTAGAGTTATGAAATTTTTTCCATCTCGAAAATCTTAATATAGATCTTGTTTCTTTTTCTATAGTTAAGTGTTTGTTAATCCACTTTGTGAACTACAAAGTTTGAATGGCGTATTTATTGCTTTTAAAAGCGTCAATAGTGACAATGCTCAAATTAGAGTTAATTTTTTAAAAATGAATTTATAATGAAACTAATATAACCATAATAAATATAGTTAAATATAAATTATTTTTTATTTATTACTAAATATAACTAAGTTCTAAACGAAAAATAAAATTGAATCATATATACAGTATATGAAATGATTTGTTCACATATTTTTTCACGTATAATAAACATTATTTGATCGCAAACTAAGCCTAAGTGTAATGATCACCATAGAAATAAATTGTTATCAATGTTCCACATTCGATTTTATAGATATTTTAGTTATTTATGGCGACATCTTATGGATTCGAATTCTAATAGTCTACCTGTTAATTTCTCTAAGTTAAGGATAACGAGTTGCAACGAATAATAATTTGCTAATTTTCACAAATAATTCAGGTAAATAAGGATGAAAAATTTTCTATAAAAGTCAATTGCTAGAATTTAATTACAATGTTTTATTCTTAAACATTTGCAATAAAATCATATTTCGTTAAAGAAAATAATAAATATTTTTTAAAAAACGTTTTTAGAAAATAGTAAACTTTGATTCATAAATAAATGTAAAAATGTAAGTAAATTTAAAAAGATTGACATATTTAAATCAAAGTATCCATCATTGTTAATAACGTGACATTCAAACTGAGCAGAAACTATTTTATATTTGATTGTAAGATGCATTGGCTAATTCGAAAAAGGGCTAAATACATGAATCAAATTTTATCTGTAACATGTGCTGATGTATATGAAGTGTTTGAGATGCATCTATGCAATGTTCTCCCACTGTAAGGAATAAACATGTTCGAAAAAATAAAATCGAATCAAAGTTACATTTTTTTAAAATTAGCTTCAAACTTTAATTTTTACCTTGATATATTATAATATATATAAAATTTAAAATCAAAAAACTTTGTTATTTATTTTTATTTTGTATATTAAAACTTATAGAATGGCTGTTAACCAGGGTATATAATAAATGGCTCAAATTGTAATGCCGTAATAAAACGCGAAATGTGCAAACGATATTTCAGCTGTAAATCGATTTCGATGCGATTGCAATATTGGTTATTTCCGATCAACAGATTCTAATAAAGATTATTGTTTATTAGCTCAGCACACAATAAAAAATAGCTTAGTTCTACGAAATCCTTACTTAATTAAAGAGCCAGAAAAAAATTATTATAGTGAAAACAATGTTGATGATATTAATCTAATATACAACATCCTAAACGGCGAACAAAAGGATAACTTTATCCGAGGCGATCTAATGAAGCAATTACAGGATTCTTTAAAAATGGCTAAAATCGATGGCTTGAAAGGGGTTTCGTTAATCGTCTGTATGCAGAGAGAGACATTTATGGAATATTGGTGTGAAGTAACGTTTCAGTTGAGCGGAGATGATATTCCTGAAAGCATCAAAAAATTGCAAACTCTTATCAATAACTGCTCAATATCAACTAATGATAATCAGTACTGCTATCTTCCACCAAAAACAATATTTATGAAAACACAATTTGCTCCGCAACCCTTACTAATAAGTTATATTTTTTGTAATAATAAAATTTTAATCATCCATTCAAACATGATATATAAACACTGGATTATTTGAATAATTTAGCCGTGCGCTGATTTAAACGACTGTCCCACTAAATCATCTTATACAGAGTGTCATAGAATAGATTCCACTACACAATATGATATATCTTTGTCCGAAAGATACTTTTCGAGTTAGCGATGTGAAATTTTAAGATGACCAGAATATTAGACAAAGTAGAATCGAATACTGCGAAGATGTGGATGAATGCGTAGAAAAGTGTAAAGGACAACATCAGAACTGCATTAATTGTATGTGAAAAGATGGATCTAAAAATGATACGGTTAAAGATGCCGATTGCATACCAGTATGCGAAAACGTGGACTGCAGTGGTAATGGACAGTGTTTGGGAAAAGGAAGGGGTTTTTGGTGTATTTGTGATGAAGGGTATAGTGGAGAAAATTGCACGTTGAAAGCTTCTAGTAAGCTTAACATTAGTTACTAAATTTGAGAGTTTTTGAACTGATATAATTAAAATCTTTGTTAGGATTTGTTGGAACTGGTTTCGTGATTAGTATAGCCGTTTTGGCACTTGTATTACTTGTAGTTTCACTTTTCGCCGCCTTTTTTAT
>JAQIXJ010000668.1:0-29120 GCA_034700185.1 Phthiracarus laevigatus
TATAATTATGTACAGTTAAAAACTGTGAATTTGTAATAAATTGTAAGCGAAAATGTAAATTAACATTTCGATCACATATTGGAATAGCTTATTGAATAAATTCTGACGATTTTTAATTTGTCGTTTGAATGTAAATCACGACAATCAAACCAACTATTAAAATATAGATTTATTTGGCTTTTAATTTTGAGTTTTTTTGTTTTGTTAAAGCCTTACACACGAATAAATGTTATAGAAAATCTGCGAATCTAACGTTAATACTAAATTAATTGTCGATTGTCGGAATAATTGTTGTATAATTTATAATAGTTGGTTTGGTGGAACTTTACTATAAGGTGAGTATTGTTTGTTAAAAAATTTTTAAAAATGACTTCAACAATAAACTCGCGCGCTAACAAAATAGTTTAAAGGTATAGAAATAAACTTAACTTTAAAAGAAAGTTTTATTATAAACAAAATTCTAGCAATACATACATAATGACTTTAAATTGTCTTAAACTTCAACCACAACCTAACCTAATACTCAAATAAATATAAAACCTAACTTAACCTAACCCTAACCAACCAAACCTAACCTAATTCTAACTTAACCTAACCGAACGATTCGAACCGAACCAAACCATATAAAACTTTTATAGTATTGTTAGAACTTAAATAAAAACTTTTACAACAATACTCACCCTTTAGTAAAGTACGGCCGTTGGTTTTGGCAATATTTATAGCAATGATATTATATCAATTTATAATAACTATAATAACTAGGGATGTGAAAATCGTTAACTAACGATTTGCTAAAACCATTCAAAAACATATTGGTAACTATTATAAAGTTATATAACTTAAATAATTCAAAAAATATTAATTTTAATTAATGATTCTAATGGTTTTAAAAATAACTAACGAAAATATTAATTTCTAACGAATTCAATTTTTTTAAAATTTGGAAAAATTGTTGCTAAAATCCGATAAGTTTTTGTTTTACTTTGCAATGTATTTTTTACAACAATAAATTTATTTTATAACGCATTTTATACTGCTATTGTTGCCGACCTTATTCTATACATTGCCCAATAATAATTTGGCAAATTCCAAACATAATTCATATATAACTGTAATCATAACTAATATTATAATTGTAACAACTATTTAATTTTGTTGATTTCTCGTTCATAAATCCAATGGCAAACATCACTGATTGCATAACTATTCGAATACATATTCCCAATCAAACGAACCACATCTTCGTGTATCTTATACTTCACACTTATATCAACGATATGTTTGTCCGACGAAATCGAATCGATTGCGGCATCAAATCTAATCTTAAGCCAACCAACCAAACTCAAAGCCAAAAGTTTGGCCAACTTTAGCACATCGTCTTTGAGCGCATCGTTATAAGAGTTTAGATCGCATTTCGTTGACTTACCGTATTTGCCGAACGCTTTCCAAGTCGTACCGCAATCCGATTGTCGAAGGGCTAAACCAAAGTCCGCTAATTTAACAATAAGAAAATCAGAATTTTCCGACCGATACTTAATCAATACATTACCCCAATGTATGTCCTGGTGAACGATATTCATTTGGACGTGTAAATAGTGGACCGCATCGGCGATCTGCGAGAACCATAGCAGCGACGCATTCAACGTTAACGGCGTTCCACCGCTTATCAAGTCTTTCAACGATTGGTCAAATATTTCCATAAATATGAACGCGTGAAATAATGGAAACTGCGTGCTGCCTGCGGTGTCGCCGATATAAAACACGTGTTTGGCGTTCACTATGTTCGGATGATCGATCTCTTTCATTATTTCGCATTCGTTCTTCATTCGATTCGCGGCGTCGATCACCGTTTCTTGTGGTTCATCTGGTTTTGCCGCATTGACCAGCGGTATTATTTTGCACGCCAACGTTGAGTTTTCCACTCTTGCGACCCACACTGACCCGTAATCACCAGCGCCTAAAAATGTCTCAAACCTAATGTTATGCCGGTCTCTAAGATAGTTTGTTTCTTCCGAGGGTAATGGTTGTTTGGTGACATCCGGTGTTACGGGCACATCGATTTCGTCCCATCGTAGATGTTTATAACGGTCGGCCCAATATGGTGATGGTTCTTGTTGTCCATTCGTGTCCATCAATTTGATTGTACTCGCGCTTATGGTTAGCCAAATAATACTAACCGTGAAATCATTTTTTTTAAATTTTATTTTTTGCAATTAATTTCATTTTTCTCGCAATTTTAAACCGCCTATTTTAACTAACAGTGGTCAACAATTAAGGTTCGAATTTTATATTTTATAATATTGTTGCTAATAATTCTTTAGTGCCGTTTTGTTTTTAATAATTTACATTCGACACGATTAATAGTTTCAATAATGTTGTTCATTTAAACAAGTATTTTATTTTTTATTTTCAAAAATTATTCTTTAAACAAATAAGTGTTTGAAATTTTATAGCGAGAATTTAACAGTATTTACAAATTTTCATCTTAGAAATCTATACAATATTTACTTAGAAAATTAAAAAAACATTATATGTAAAGTCATACGAATAATTTATGAAAATGAAAATAAAATTCAATCATTTCTTCTGCGAAGTTTATCGATAGTGGCCTTAAGTTTAAGATCTAAGATAACATCCTTCATCGTTATATTTCGAACAGTACAACCAATAAAAGCACATCTAAATAGAAAAAAGTCCAAAAATCAAAACAAATTAAAGCGTTTTCGCGCGATATTTGGCAATAAATCAGCGCAAACCTAACACCAGCTGTTCCCGCTTTAGCCTTAATAACTTGTTCCAATTGATCTCTATCGTACACGTGATGACACCGTTTATTCCTTACCGGTATATTAATCGGTAATTTGCTGAACGGATCGATCGGTATATCATTAGTCTCGGTGTCTAACGCTTGCAAATCGTCATCAATATTGGATGTATTCGTTGTCTGTGTTTGTTGCGCGTCACCGCTAAACACACTCAAAATCGATTTCAGCTTATTATAGTTATCATTGCGTTCGACATCACTCTCTTCGCTATTCTGCTCCAAATTCTCGCGATTTTGCTCAAACATATCGCCAACATTGACGTTATCGATGTCCACATTTTCTGTGTTAAACGTTTCCATAATCTATAGGAAATAAAAAACAAAACAAAACAAATTTTTAAAAAATCGTATAAAAGTTTTAACTCAATAAAATAAACCTGTCGTTCGGTAACAATTGACGCGTCATTGGTTCGCTTCAAGTGCTTCTCCAGTTTAATCAATTCCAGTAAATCGTTGGTCAACTGAGCGATAGGTTCGGTAAACTGGAAATCAGTGATAAAATCGTTGTTTTTGTTGTCGAGCAACGAGTCGGCCACCGAAACAATCGCCGATTCGCCCAATTCTATGTATTCGCGTAGTCGTCGACACTCCATATCCTCGCTGTGAGCCATAGTTTTGTTTGCGTCGATATTTATCGTAAAATAAATCGTAAAACTTTCGTAAAACCAACTGAATTATTTGTTTACGTTCAAAAAAGCGCTAACATTTTCGTAATAGAAAACGTACACAAACGTGTTTGGATAACAATAAATAACGTCACAAAGTAACCAAACCATCGTAATTAATTGCTATTAAACACGTTTGTTTTCTTGCAAATGGGATTTAACCGATTCTAAATAAAATGATCGTCGTTTGAGTTTTGTTGCTTTTATAATCGGTTGCCATAAAACTAGTTTAGTGTGTGTGCATAAACGACGATTAGTGATAATGTGGTGGATTAGATGGTGGACTCGACGCTACCTGCGATCGATGATGAAACCGATGAGCGAAGAGCGCGCCGAACGTATACTCAAAAATCTACGGTATTTTTACTTCTTTCTCGGTTGGAATACGTTAATGGTTGCATTGTACGGTTACAAGAAGCATAAGAAGTTGCGCGCAGAACAGGGTTTTATCGACGATATTTCCGATGCGCACAAACATTTACGTTTGTCTAACGCCGAAAACACGACGATTTACCGCATCGGTTGGGGTCAACCGATCCAGAAGTACGAATTCAACCGCGAAGAGTATATCCAACAACAGGCGGCGCGCGAAAAGATCACCAGAACTGCTTATTTGGAGAAAAAAGAGAAGGAGATTCGGGAGGCCCAGCAGTTGCCCGACGATGATGACAGTGACGACGAATGGTTGAAAAACTGACATCAAATGGTTTGATTTAGCGTTGTTTAGTTACGCGTAAATAAAGCCAAATTTATTGCGTGTATATTTTGTGATTAATAGGTTATAAATTTCTAATAAATCGTGTTTAGATTCGATATAAGGTCATTTTTTACCTGTTTTTCTCGTTACGGATTATTTTAGTTATGTTTTAAACTTCGTTTAATTTTTTCTTTGTTTTTTTTTGTTGAATCGCAGTTTTCCCGCTTAATCAAACTTTTAGCTTAAAAATATTATTTTGAATGTTTCGCGAAATTTTACCGCTTATATATTTCATCATTTCTATAACCGATTTTTTAGCTCACTTTTTTTATGAAAAACGGGAGCTTAATTTCAAATATAAGTGACGGATGTAATATTTTTGATCACCGATAGAAGCTTATCAATTATTTTTTTATGCGCTATCGCCGCAATTTAGATGTAACCCCATCTAAATCTTCGTCAGTTAAAAAATTAGTTGAAAAAATTTGTATAACGGCTACTGTTAAATTAAAATTAGTTCAAAAGTTTATTCTCGTGATTATTTTATCAGCTCTTCTTCTAGAAAAATATTGCTGCTTTGCAGATATAGGTAATATTTTTAGCTCACTTTTTCAAAAGGTCGAGCCAATGTTTTTAACATTGTCTGTCCTAGACTTGTAAATCGATAGATATTTCGGAACACTAGAGATTTAGACTCGAGAGGGTTGAACCGGACCCTACAATTTTTTTATTAAGAAAATTTCATTAATTTTTAAAATATTTACAGCAAAAAATTATCTCATAATTTAAAAATTGTTGTAGTTTTGCAACTAAAAATTATGTTTAATCACGAATAAAGTTCTTGTATTGAAGGGGCAAAAGTTTTCCTACATTTTGTTTCATATATGTATTTTTATGAAAATCTGGATTTGTAATAAAAGTTTTTAACCCGATCTGGCATTTTGGATATTCGTCTATTCGTTCTGTCCATCTATTTGTTCGCAACTGACTTAAACCTTAGTAGGATTTACCAATGCATGTTAATAAATGAAAAATAAATCTTAATAAAATTTTTAATTTATTGATTTAATGACTACTATGATAATGTGGTTTTTGTTTAACACCAGATATCAAAAAATTGAGAACAGTTTTTTCAGTAATACATTATCGCGAATAAGTATCGCTATTAATACAGTACATATTTCTCATCAATAGGGATCGGAAATTTCGGTTTTAACCGAAAACTTTTTTATTGCTTAAATTTCGGTTAAAGTTATTATAAGCATTAATTGACTAAAAATGACTGTTTTGATGGTAAAATTTTTCAAACGAAATAACCGAAATTCAGTATTTCTAACCGTAAAAACCGAAATTTAATATAAGCGACCGAATTTCATAGAATAAGTTAAATATATTAGTTTTTTACGACTAAATAAAACATTTTTCTGTATTGTAATAATAATTCGAAACGTTAATTTGAACTATTATAATCTTAAATAAGTTTTTATATGAGTATATCATTATTTTTTCCTCCAAATCATATTTAGAAACTTAAAAGTGCATTTAGTCTATAAAAGTAACCCAACTGATATTACAATATTAAAATATTAGCAGATTTAAAAATAAATTATTATAAGCTGATTGGAAAAATTTTTATTATTTTCCAAGTCCTAAATTTTTCATCTAGACATACAAGTGTAAAATATTATAAAATTTAATTAATTTAGTTGAAAAAGGTCAACCGAAGTTTCAACCGAAATTAGAGAATAATTTCAACCGAAAACCGACCGATATTTAACATTTTTCTGACCGAAATTTCCGATACCTACTCATTAATTATGTCATTTACTTTTTGAAAAATTATTTTGACGTATAAACGCTTGATTAGGTGCTTTGATACATATATGAAAGAGTTTATTCCAAATCTTTACACTAAATAAAACAATTGCCGGTATTCCCAGATTAAAGATTAGCAGTGTACAGAAAATTTAACTAATTTCTTCACTAATTTGTTCAACATTTTTTGTTCAATCAATAATGTAAAATAATGGCTTAAATTTAATTTATGAAACTTTGTCGTTAACCAAAATTGTGTTATCTCAATAAAACTCATAATAATCTAAGAGATGGCGTGTGTTTCGAAAAATAAAACAATAAAAGAATCTGTGAACTCGGAAAAAAGAAGTTTGTCTATATTTGCTGTGAAAAGAAGTTCAGTGATACTTTAAGCGTTAACGCTGAACAAAACAGGTTCAGTGTTAACACTGATCGCGAGCGCGCAGCAAACACCACACACGACCAGTGATTGACTTCGAGTTCGGCCTTACTAAATATACAGCAACAGCTGCTGCTGTTTCCAACAAAAAGTTTGCCCCACAAGTATTTTACTCGCTGTTTTAAAAATTTTGTTTGCTAAGCTTACATCGTTTGACAGTTTGCTCTGATCTAATAGCGGATCAGCGATATGATCAGTCGCCGCCGTATACTTTCGCGGTCTCGCGATGAACTCAACTTTGCGCATCAGTTTAATGATTACTACGAGGAAGAAGATGTGTGGTATACGAAAGATAAACTGTTTAAAGTGAGTCAATAAAAACTTTTTAAATTCTCATATATTTCTTTTTTTTATTTGATTAATGATACGCGGTTTGAAATTCATTTCTCGAAATCGTACAAAACCAAGCATTTTTTTAATTTAACAATAATATAAAGTTGCTGTTAAACATATTAATATGCACTTCTATATAATAAAATAGTGGCCCTATTATGCAATTTATTGTTTAGCGCAAACTGTTATTTTTTTGTTTTATAATAATAATAATAAATAATTATATACTTGTTATCCTAACGCGAAACAGATTTTTCATTTAATGGCATACATATTTCTTACTTCTCTTTCTTTTGTTTAATTAGACAGACATTTGTTGATAACTTGTTGCAGGTTTTAAGGCACACACACACACACACAAAGTAAAAAGAATATTGTGTTTCGAAAGAGTTATGAATGCATCTTCAATTGAATAAACAGTGCGTTATTGTGTAATCCTTTCCTATTCAAACCATACCATTTCATTCATTCGCGAATAAGTCATCTCACTATTTTTTCCTCTATCCTTGTCTGTTCTCTTCCTGTGGGCGATTAGTTTAGATATGCCTTAACCCAAGCTATACTCTTAAACTATTTATATATCGTTACATCGAATTGTTTTATTTATCGCACTAAAAAAGGCGTAATAAAGCGATGATGAATTTAAATAATGGAAAGATCTTGGGGTTTAATCTCTAATTTTTTGTTGCGCTGGTTTTAATTTGTATGCGCTGTTAACACCCTATCAAAAAACGGTTATAAATATATTTATTCCGGTGTCAAAAATTCGTTTTTGTTTCAATTTTCAAATCGATAGCATATATATATATAATTTTTTTTGTTATTTTCGATATTAATCAATTAATATTGATTACCGAACGTTACATAACCTTAGGAAACTGAGAAAAAAGTTTTTTCATAATTTTTGAATAAATTTTTTGTTGTTAAAAGGAACGAACGTTTCAAAACGTTACACATATTTTGTTGTTATCGGGTGTGTCTGTCGATGATTTTCGAGTTTATTTTTCGCCTGCAGTCTAATTATGAGGAAATTCTATATATTTTTTCTTTTCGTTAATGTAATGCCCGTATTCGCTAACACACATATAAATATAACTATTAACGCTATTAAGCTTTACGTATTTAATGATGAGAGAGCATTAGAAAGTGGTCTACATTGGCACGAAAGCATACCTTAAACTATATATTTTTTTTCGTTACACACTAACCGTGTAAGTTAATCAGTGAAAACATGCTTCCGCTAATTTTTCCCGATATATGTTTTTGTTTTCTCCGTTTACATGCCACTACGTTTGTGATTTTCAATTAATGGGTGAAAATAGTGCTTTTTTTCCTGGCATTTTTGTTTGATACAAATCGCTTTTATTTTTTGATGGTCCAGGAAATTTTTTGTTGATTGAATATATCAAAAACAGAAATTTTTTCGAATAAATACTGATCATTAACTTTGTTTGCCCTTATTTTTTTAAATCATAAACAAGAGTATGGCCGATATCTATAAAAAAATCACAGATTTAGGGTCAATTCGACATTTTTTAATAATGATTTGACGCATAAAAATGTCAAATACGATTGCTTATTAATGCGTGACTTTAATAGATAACCAAGAAAAAGATTCGTTTGCTATTAAAAATGTCTTAACTAAATAGCCAAATGCGGTTAAATGTTTTTGTTGGGTTAGAAAAAATATTTTTCATTCAACCTTTATTGCTTTTGTTTTTACGTGTGTACAAGCTATATCTAAAGTTTTCAATAGATTGAGGTGGATTAGAGTGCGAGTGTGAGCGTAAAATCACAGTAATATTGAAAATCATTTAGTGTTTTGGCCTCAGTCACTCGTGAGGTTTTGAATTTTTTTTAACCAATAAAGAATAAATTGCTTTGTTTATTATTATTTTTTTTGTTGCTTTTCTGACATATGAACGTTGCAAGATAGTCGGGCGAGTTTAGCAAATTATTGTTTATTGGCATAAAACAGAAATACTAGGCAAATTTTTATTCTCTTTTTGGTTCTTAAGTGTTTATTAATTCAGTGAAAATCATGCTTAAAGCTTATTTTTAGTTATTAAATATGATATTTACTCGGACTGTATCGTACGTGTAAGTACGTGTTAGTCTCTGTGGTATTATAAAACGCCTAAATAGCGTTGCCTCCTCTATTTCCACCACTACTTTGTTATTATTATTGATACTTTAAGACCTATACTTACCTTTGCTTGTTTACCACGTAAGAAATATTCAAACATGCTATTGTATTTTTTTTGCTGGACAGGGCTATAAATGTCGAGCCCTGACCTTGACTACTATGACCTTAGATTTATTATCTTGTTTTCTTCCTATTTTCTATTTCCTTATATAACATGGTATTACGTGATTTTAAGTGGTCAATTTAATGGCTACTATACTGTTTAACATAACACCTGTGCAACATCAAGAACAAACCGTTTGAAATGATGGTTTTAAATATCCATTTGTTGGCCGTGTTTGCACACATTATTTCAATTTTAAAAATTCTTAATTTATTAGGGTGTAAGCGGAAAAACATGGTTGCATTAATCAAATATAAAAATAACTCATAGACCATAAATATATTTATATATGATAAAAGATGCGTACAAAATTACTTTCTATTATGCATTTTTGTATAGTTTGTTTGTTGAAATTTATAGATTTCACTTAACATACGTTTCATTGAGGATTTTAAATACGCAAATGGAACCCATTTTCATTGAGAGAAATAGTGTGAGGTAGGCATTCGTGTTTTTTTGGGCACAAGTGAGAAGACAATGTTAAATAATAATACTATTAGCTTTGATGGCAATTGTAATTGCATTATAGATAGTGCGAGAGAGAGAGAGAGAGAATGAATTACACCTCCACTTCCTAACAGATTAACCGTCTGTTAGAGTATTGATGGGAATCAGGTTATGACAAATGATTACGTTTACGATTATTGCCTTCAAGTTTTTTATGACTATCGCTTTTTAAATTAGTAAACCGATTGAGCCAACTGTTTTGATTCTGTTCGTATATAAATTTATATTAAGGGTTAAAATAAAATACGATAGCGTTTAGTTTTATAGTATTAAACTGATTTATTTAGATCTTATGTTAGAATGTTAGTGGTTTTTCTTCTTCTTATAAAATAGTATTAAGGTTATTATGGTAGTGAACCATATTTTCATTTATACTGTAATACCATTATCGCAAAAGTAAATTATTGATTAATATTTGATTGTAATCAGCTTTTGATGCTTTCAAGTATGAATGTTTGCGTTCGATGAATAGTAATTCAATGTGAATGTAGATTAGTATCTAATTTATTGCCGTATATGTATATGCATTCAACAATTATATTTTTTCAAATGTAATAAGTAATTTTTAAATTAGTTTTTAATTACGTTTTGATATAGATTTTTTGTTTTTCTAAATATATTACAAAAATAAAACAATAAAATTCTTTCATAATGTATATATGTTTTCAAGTTTTTTCTACTAGTAATTTATACTGTAATCATAGCTTTATTTGTAATCATTTTCTGTTGTTTTTACTGCATATTTCATGCAAGTTTTAAAATTAACCATTTAATGCTTGGCACACAAAAAAATATCCGCATTAGAAAAAAATCTCGCTAAAGATAAAATTAAACATTGTTTTTGTGTTTCGATAATTTGCTTTCGGAAAAAAGTGGAATTTGATTGAAAATTGGAACAAACTTTGTTTACACTTTATATAAGTTATATATAATCTTATCTGCATTTATATTGCCTTACATGCAATTAAAACTTTTTTCGCTCAACTTTTTCCCAATACGAAATGTTTGCCAAACTGATCGACCAAAATAAAATCTATATACGACTGATCGATATAACCTTTACACGAAAATTTGCATTTTTTTCGTAAAAAAAACAATTTACTGATTTTTGTAATTTTCTCAACAAAGAATAAGCACGAACTAACACTACTGTAATGTTTGCCTCGCACCAGTTTTCTCCACTGCATCCCGAGACGATCTCATTAAAAATAATCTACTTATCAAATATTATAGCTAAAACGTATAGCTTTTAAAGAAAATGTTAGCGTTGGAATATTTGAATAATGCATTTTTTGCATACAATTATTAAGTTATCTATTTTATAATAGTAAGTCAAGGTTTTCATATTTTAGCTGTTTTTATAATGAGATTTTGATTAAATGGCTTTACCATTCCATTCTCGTGTACATTTATGATTACACATTTTTTTTGGCTGCACTGCCAAAGGTATGAGTTGTAGTGTGTTCTATGAATGCCCACACGCTATGACTTCAATACATTGTTATCCCCTAACCTTAAAAGTCAATTAGATCTTAACAAACAAGTGTTTAGTATATTAGTTAACTAACAGCACTCTCGAATCAAATATATTTCTGTTACTCTGTATTAAGAACTCTTTTTTTTGTTCTTCAACTTTAATAAAAGGCGACAGTAATCGCGCGAAGTAAATGTTACCAGTCGTTTTGAACCGCTAAAACACCGTTGCAAAAGGAGAAAAGGTAGTACAGTATTAATATTTCAAGGGTTGCGCGCTTACTGTTTTATTAATATCCAAATAATTGCTGCTAACAATAAAATATATTTTTGTGGATAAAGAATTTTTCTTTGATCATTTTGGTTACTATCAACGAAAATAGTATTTCACACACTCACTCACATTCTCAAACTTGTTTTAGAAAGTTCTATAAGTTTTAAAACATTATTATTATAGTGTATTAGGTATGAAAAGTTTTTTCTCTCATTAAGCCCACGCAACAACGATTTTGCTCATTTTCTCTCATTGTAAGTTTAAATAAAGGCATCGAAATGATCGCTAAAATGCAAATTATTTTTTTTTGTTAATATAAGCAACAACAAAAAAACGACGTAAACAATAATGAAACACAATAAACAAAAATTCTCGTTTCTTTTTTTTATTCATTACGTACAGAACGTAAGTAAATATGTGTCAATATCTACATCTTTACTGCTTTTTGTTAAAACTGCTTCAAACTAAACTACGAATAAATTATAGCGTATTCGATGTAATTTATTTAGAATTGCGATCGAAAACTTTTACATATATCGCTAATTGAGATGTGAAATCTGTTATGAGTAAATAATAACAAAAAAAATTGTTTTATTAGTCGTTTAAAAAAAGAATGCGCTGAGTGTTTAGCACAGTGTGTTTAAATACAGTAAAATTATAACCAAAAAAAACTAGAGTAACATTTCAAAGTTACCCTTTATTTGTTATCATCAAAAAAAAAATCTTCTTGATATTTATCAACAAAAAAAACGAAAGAAAGAAAACGCGTTGTATTTAAATTTATGTTTAAAATTGCTTTCATTAATATAATCAGATACATGTTTATTTTAAACGCGCACACAATTATTATTTATGCTTATCTATACTGTTATTATAACGTTAGGCGCACTCACTTTTTAAAATTTATGTAAATAGATTTATAAACTAATCATATGGTTTCCATTATAAATATTAATAATAACTTTTAATTCGTTTAAACTACGGATTTTCAGTTTCAAATGTGCTAAGTTTTATGATTGGATGATTGGCGTTCTTTTTTAATCATTCGACGTATCAGTAATTTACCCGTAATTACGCATCAGTAATGATCTGTTAGTAAAATTCGAGGATTTAAATATAATTCAATGGAGGTTTTTATACCGAATATTATTTTTAATCCATCGTATTTATAGTAATTAGGTCTTTGTGTGATATAGTTTTAGGGGTTTTGTTTTGTTTTGTTTCGTTTTTTCTCCCGAATAATCATGATATGATATGGACTGTTTATTATGGGCATATCGAAACGAATACGATTTTTATACTCTGTCACGATTTAAGTTTCGTATCTGTAGAAAGTGTTTTAATTTTTCTTTCTCATATCACACACACACACATATATACATACACTGTAACATTGTCTATAAATAATATGGAAACTGAAACAAAAAAATCATGACTCTCTGTTTTATTTTGTTGATTGTTAATTTTTTTAAAACAAAAAACTTCCTATCTATCTCTCCGTCATTCACTCATTCTCATGAAATTCTATTTCCGTGCCTTATATCTAGTGATCGATCACTTTTCTGTCCGAATTTTTATGGATTTGCGCCCTTAGTTAAAATAAAAGCGTGAATTTAAATAACCAACAAATATGCTGGAAAATCGTTTTTTTTCCTCCTCGATATTCAATAGAAAAATATCTCAATGATGTATTAGAGGCGAAATAAAGGGTTCAATATTCAATACAATTGTTGGACCGATTAATAAACCAATGAGAGCGCAGAGCGTTGATCAATGAAGTATCACGCGTTGTGATCTTCAACGCAGGCATTTCATTCAATCCGCAGAGTTATTCCGTTTTTATTGTTTTAAAATGTTTTACTACTCCAATACTTTTCGGTTTTCGCGAATAATATGGAAAGGTGTGGTCGCTTTAGTTGTGTGTTCAAAGTAGGAATATTTTTTTTGGTGGACTCTTTATTAATAAACGCCAAAGATATTCGGGTCAAGGAGAAAGTGGGCACTTTTTAAATAATAATAATATCGCTTTCTCGAACAGTTAAAAAACAAATTGCGAACCGTATCTATAAAACGAGATTAACTACATTTACAATTTTAATGTCAGGCATTGAGAGGAGAGAAATAACTTTGAATACTTTTATAAAATTACTGTATGGGCGATGTTTAAGTAATAAGTAATTTTCTTTTAAGATAATAATTATATTTATATATATATATATTTACTGCGCACTAATTTTTATGACCGTATAAGAAACGCATGCAAAATGAAAATAAAAATATCGATACTCTATTATGTATTTGATGATAGTCTGATTATAAAATATGCGCAACTTTTAAGGGATATTTATTGCGCTTTTATTTTGCATTAAAAAAATCAAACTGATTAACTGTGTTGCTGTTGTTTGGGCAGCGAAAAGAACTTTTTAATTTTATTGCACACAAAAATAATTACCTAATACTTATTCGAGAACAAAAGCCGCATTTTTTTAATCTACAATTCTATTGAATTTTAGATTGTATTTAAATGAATAGGTCTAATGATATGTTTTTCATAAACAACTTTTATTATACCAGAAATTCATTTATTATAGATTAAAAAGTATAAAATCACTTATTTTCGAGATAACTATTTCTACTTTGTTTTGGCCGTTAAAAAAACCGTTTTATATACAGTACTAAATGTTCCGTATATTACTTTAAATACTAATTAAAATAATTGCAACATAAATATAAAACCAACAATTATCTTAAAAGTTTACGCTTGAGTTTCTTTTACATGGTTTTTTCAGTGACAGGTTATAAACAATAAATATTTCTTTACATTTCTAATGTACAAAAAAAAGCACTGGATTTATTTGCTAAAATTTTATTTGCGGAATAAAGTCTGTAACTGATAGACCGCGTATCAAACCACTTATCAAACAGATTACTAAATATTTTCGTTTTCGTATACCCGAAAACCGATTACGGTTATAGTTTTATTAAAAATAACTTTCTAACGGTTTCTATTTTCAGTGCACTTAAGCATGAAAAAGTGATAGTTTTATATTAAACATTTTTTTCGTCCATTTTTTTATCCTAAACTTACTGACGGTAAGCTAAGCTACGTTGAGAAAACAGATTTTTTTTTCATTTAATGTCTAGCATTTTAAATATGATTTAATAAGCTTAAATAATTTTACGGTCGCGTGCGGTTCGCTTCACATACACTCGCATTAAGTGAACGTATATTTTATATTTTAATAGCCTATGATTTAATCTTTTTCTTCTCTTTATTTGACACGAAAATATTTAGCTGTAGACTTGATTTTATTTGTTTGTAAGCAGTTTTGCTTACCTATTAATTGTGATATATAAAAAAATGCTCTTATCAACTGTTTTTTTTGCTTCGTATCACTTCCGCAAGAAAATTTAATCTCAATTTTCGTTTTACGCGACGTTACCCGTTGTTGGTATTATTTATATTTTTCCACAATTTTTATTTTAGTTTAATGATTAGAAAGCAATTTTTCTTTGCGAAATAAATTTTAAAAAATTTATCAGCGCTATAATTAGGTGAAAAAGGTAATTAATTCGGTTTTTTCCCGAAAAATTTTCACTCTTAGTTCACTGAGGTTTTTTTGAATTAATAAAAAATTTAAATTCTTAGAAACTTTCCAAAAAACTTATTATTTCCTTAAACTGTTGAAAATTTAATACAAAACAAGCTTACAGTTGCATTTGTTTTACCTTAATTCGCTATACGTATGGCGGACAGCCATTATTAAACTCATAAGATTGTCTTCATTCGCCCAAAGTGTGCAGTAATGAAAACGTAAAAAATCAGCGAAAAAAAATTAATTGAGATATAAAATTTCATTTCGATCGGAGACCTAATTCGCATAACTAATTAGAAAAACCTCTCTAACTCTCGTCAAGTTTTGTTTCTCCCGTACGCTCACTCACTATAGTAATGGTTGATTGATTATATACAGTGGTGGTGGAAAAAAAATGGTTTTCTCAAATGCACACATCGCAGCAGTCACCGAAAAACTATTTAATGTAATTTTTTTACATTAATATATATAATAACAATAATTATATTGTAAGTCGCTTGAGAGCGAGAGAAAAGATGTGTTGCACGGAGAGAATATTAAAAATCATTTGTGTTGACGAGTATGTGTATGCGTATGTGTGTACGAGTGTATGCAAGTTGGTTGACCTTTATAGTTGCGCTTCTTTTTCGTCTCCATTGAAAATTGAAGAATATATAATATACGGGTCAATGAACATATTTTTATTTATTATTATAATATATTATCTAGTTTCGTCTGAAGAAGTGTTTAGCAATTATTGTTATAAAATAGTGTATTGTGCTGGTCGCACAAATTACGTTCTAAAATTGTTTTATTCGACCAAAAAAGCATAAATGTTAAACACCTGAGAACTGAATCCTTTTATGAAGCCTCGTAAAAGTGCACTATTTTATTGAGTTTTGATTCTTTCATTTAGTTTATTTTTAATCCCTATACTAATAATAGAAAGGGTACTCTCAATTTTTTTGAATGAAAAATTTTATGTCGCTATAAAAATTAGAAGCAAAAACGGGACATAATTAAATGGTTTTATCTAGCCATTTAATTAAGTTCATTATAAGTTGCTTTGTTCATAAAAAAAAATTTATTTTCTAAATGTATATTTCGTTACAAATTGCTCTAAATGTTAATAAAATGTAAAATTCTTAAATCAAATGCTCAATCAGTAAAAAGTTTTTGGCTTAATGTTGCGATAAAAGACAGATAGTTTTGAATCCCACAGGCGAACTATTCACTTGAAGTGAGATACGCGGACGCATTCCTTTCACCAAATATAGTTTATTGCGTTACCTACAGCTGTGTTTGAAGCCTATCGCCCAATACCCTTATGTAAAATTAATTTACTATCGCTACACAATTTTATTTAATTAATTCGGATTTTTTAATTTATCTATTTTTAATGAGTTAGTGACATATTAATTGAAAAGTTTTTAAATTTATTTACGTTCAGGAAATTAAATTGCAATAGTATTTAGCCAAAAGATAGCGAAAAGTTCAATTTCTAAAATATTTTTAATTTTAATTAAATTTATTTTTTTAAAATTTATAATCACAATCTGTAACTTGGACTAAAAGCGGACAAATTTTATATTTCACATTTTTTACAAATCATTTTCGTTTTAATTAAAAATTCATTTTCCTCAAAAAGTATATCTATCTGTAAATAACATTGTTAATTAATTTCATTTTCGTATGCAGATCAAAATTTAGGTTATAATCAGTTTCAAAACTTTTTTCCCTTTGACGCGAAGATCTAATGATAGACAGCACAAAAAAATTAACGCATTATTTTCCATAAAATTTTTAAATGCCGTAACATTAGAAAATTTAAATCAAAATTAACTGTGCCCTTTATTGTATACACTAATGTTGTTTTTTATATAACTGTAATACATATTAAGGGCTTCTCCCAAATAACAGGCACTCTTTTGGGGCCAAACATAATGCAGATGAAACAATGGGGTATATATACAGACGTGTTATGTGTGTACCACTTTCCAGTTTTCGATCTAAATGAGGTGATAATCCTTTAATTGCGTTTTAAGACTGCGATGTTTTATATGCACAGAGTCAAACTGTGTTCATTGTATTTTATTGTATTTTACTGTATTTTGATGCGTTTTGCTGCGTTTAGATTCATTTTCGATTCATTTTCACTGATGAGATGCGCACATTTTGTGCCTTATCTCCTGATAACACTTTCCAGTAATGAATTCTCTCGAGTTTTTTTGTGTGCAAAAACTCATTACGAAATTTATGGTTTTTGATAATTCATGAATTTAGCGCAAATTCAAGAGTAATAATTATTTTAAGATTAAGCGTGAATGTTAAATTACAGCTGTAATGCAATTACTAAATTTTTAGGTTGTTTTTCTTTTCATTCTGGAGATGAGTTATTAGTGATCGCTTTTGTAACATTTATGTACTATTTTTTTATAATTAATTACCAAATCGAAGTCATAGAAATTTATTGCAACTTATTTCATTCCATCAAATCATACAATATTTTATTATTTAAAATTGTTTCATAATTTTGTTGGCTTTCTGAATGATAGTAATAATTGAATACATTTCGTTGTAAGTTTCGTCGTTCGATAACATACAAAAACATAAAATTAAACTGAAATCATTTTAAAATATTGTCTTAATCTCGTTAAACTAGGTCTATAATTTAATGTTCTCAAATTATTGTAATTAAAATTTTCGATTAAATTTTGTTTGAAACAATTATTTCTAATCAATTTTTGTTTAAGCCTATCTGCGTGATTAAGCTTATATTAACAAATTTTAATTATTTATTATATCATTTAATGTCTCGCACAAATGAGGTTTATTTTTTTTTATAATATTCGCACACAAATCGGAAATTTTTTAAAACAATCAAATATCTCAATCCGAATTAAAATAATACTCGTAGCTACAAATTTTACTGTAATACAACTATCGTAGTTTTTTTAGAAAGTAAATCTATATGTTTTGTAAAATAACTATTTTCCAACAGCTTGTTTGGTCCCTGAAAATGAAACTCAATTGCTGTACTCTAATCGATTTGCAGGGAAAAAAACCAATTCAGTTACAGTGCACTCAACAAAGTATGAATAATCGAGCGAATTCTTTTGATTTAACACACGGAAAGAATCTTTTTCCTTCGAATTATATTCTATATTACTCTATTATTTTTTTGCGCTTAATAATGACTACCAGCATAATGTAGCAACACTTTCGCTGAATTCTACTTAAGTTGTCTAATCTTGTCACTTAATGATTGCTATTCCCAAACAGACTAAACACGAACCATAATCTTTTACAATACCAAATAATGGTGGGGTAACGCAAATTCTTTAAGTAAAAGGTATATAAGATAATATAATGCTGATTTTTAAGCTACGTTTTTCGGTATGTTATTATTTTGGCTGTCAAAATTGACGCAAATGCTACTAAGATTGCGTTTTGTAATAAACCGGTTATCCTCGACACCTCATCAAAGTGCGGGTAATATTAGTTTCTTGACACTTGAGATTTGAACCTAAGCCTTTCGGTTCTGAAAAGATTTAAGCGTTAGTTATTAACCCATTGAGGTTAAATTAGAATTATAAATTAAAACTCAATCTTGCATTTAACTTTAAATTACAAGTTAATTGTGTCAGCAGTGAGTAGTTATTAAACTTAATTTTTTTAGATCAATTATTGCTAGTCGAAGGTTGTTATTTATTTTCTAATCGATTATTTGTAATCACTTAATCCATAATAATTATATGCTAATATTTTTCGGGGTGTAGCCATTTGTGAGATCTTTTCTAACACCTCTATCCGAACTCATCAAGTTTGATGGTTGTAATTATATTTGAAATGCAGTATAATAAATTGTTACGGTAATTATTTACAAAACAAGAACTACAATTTCATAGAGATGTATACTTATGTCACAAATATATTAGATTTTAAGCGCATGAAGGCGCGATGTTAAACCATTTTATTAAAATAAGAAATAAGTGAAATCTCTTTTTTAATGTAAAACTGCGAACACAAGGACGTGCAGGCAGAGCGACAGACATGGTCAAATCCATATGCTCGACTTAAAACATATTGAATGTAAAATTTACATAGTTTTAACGGCAAGAGTTTTGTCATGAAGTCGTAATTTCTTATTGTAATTTTCAGTGTTAATTTATTTTTTATGGCTTTTCATAAATTATTGCGATAACTGTAAGTTTTTGTGCTTAATTATAGCAATTCGTATTTTCATTGAAAATTTAAATACTAATTTAAATAAGTTGATACAGTATATGGGTTATGTTAGAATAAATGAATTTGTTTGAGAAACAGCGGGATAGAGTGACGAATGAGAATCAATAAATTGTAATTGTAATATACGGTAAATAAAATTTAATACAACAAAATTAATAACCAAATCGTCTGCTCTTATAAATCAAGAATTAATTTATATTTTCCTTTTATTTAAAGTCTCTAAAACTCTTTTGACTCAATAACCTAGTTTTTTACTGAATACTGTAGGTATATTAGAATCGAAAATGTCGCTGTATTAAAGTATATTACATTATTAATGTAGTAAAATATGTTTTAATGTTATACTTTGATATAATATTTTTATTTTTGGAGTAATAAAAAACTTTTATGTCATAAACAAATAATTGTAAAATTTATTATTTTTTGATAAAACAAATAAATTGAGTAATTTATTGCTTATATATTGTTATAATAGCTACAAAATTGTGACAAGACGTAAATAAATGTGAATTTAATTAGAATTAATCGCTAACATATGATTATTTAATATGTTTTAGCTTATTCTTATCCGATTAAAACACTAGACAAGTTGTAAACACAGTTAAAAGGGTTAAAGTCATAAAAATTTTATATTTAAATTACTATATTAATATTAAAATCTAAAATTTAAATTTTTATCATGAAATATGTTTGATATAAAATTTATTAAAAATATTTTCGAAAACTATACTTCCTTAAAATTCCAAATAAGTTTTTTTATCTCCCTAAACATCGAGTCGTAATCCACAAAAAAGTAATTTGCTTTAATAAATTTTACATTTATATCAACAGAAAATTTACAGCTCAGATTTTTTTTGTCAATTTTGCTAGTATTTAATTTGCATTAACTGATTTGATTACGTTATTAAGTAATATTTTCGCGTATTCGAGCAAACGTAAAAAACAAATACAGTAACAGTGATATCATTTCTGTTAAACTAGTGATATTTTACCGCTTTTTTTGTAACACATACGGGCAGACATTTTTTCCAATGCAATCTTTAATCTAAATAAGTAGGCGAAATATTTTCTGAGGCTAAGCTAAAACAAATATTGTGTTTCTTTTGCGTTTTACTAAGTTGTTATGCAAGCTTAAGCTATTGTTATATTAATAACATTTGGCAAATACCTGCAAATTAACATGTATTTCTTTTTCCTGTGACTGCTTTGCTCTGTTAAAGGAATAAGTTTTTCGTTAATTAAGCCGCATTTTTTTCTTGCTACTAAATTATCGCTAAATTAACAGATATGATCTCACTGTAAATAAAACTACACGCGTTTAAAAAATATTTCTACAAAATTACCATAAAATTACGATTATTAAGAACATATGATTGAATACATGGCTGGCATATAAGGGCTCTTAACCTAAAAAGTGGGTTTATTTACAAAATGTTCGGTCATTTTTAATTGCTAAACTTGCGGTTTAGCAAATATGCATTTTATGCCCTTTTATATTCTTTGGCGCAGAAAATTAATTTTAGTAACAGTAAATATTGTGAAGTATTTTATATAAGTTAATTAATTTTATGTAATTTAAGTGGCATTAAAATTAAAAGATAAACACGAACTTAATAAAGATAATAAACATGCTTCTATCGCGTCGAGAATTTAGTTTATTTATTTATACTTTTAATTTATTGGTGCGGATTTATCTTAATTAAGAATTAGATGATTTTTTATTGAAAAACAATTTTTCTATACTTTATCAAAAACGAAAATCTCCGTCTAAATTTGGAGTTTATTTAAAACACAAAAATGAAGTTTATTGGAAATTGTTACAAGGTTTTGGCAAAAAAATAATAATATTCGGTTAAATATTTTATTTAAATAAAATTAAAATAAGTTAATAAAGATAATGTATGTTTAACATTAGTATGCAGACAAATCTTTGAGTAAATACTAAATTCAGCTTTATATTGACATTATTTCTATTTTAAACAAAATTAAAATTATTTAAATTATTATTAAGAAAAAAAATAAGCCAAATGCGACATTAATTTCTAGTTATTGAATGAACTGTTATGACAATGAAATTTTCAACCAAATTTTTCAAATTTCTAACTCATTCATTAATCTTGAGAAACAGAATCCAACTGATTATTGTCGATTCCATTAGGGATATCCTAAATCTATTTTACCATTGCTGTACAGAATATATTACATAACTCGCCTCATAATCCCAGTAGAAGGTCACAGATTCATACGGACACCACTGAGCCCACCATACCTTTGTACAAGAAAATTATGGGTTTGGTCTCTGAAACTTTAGTTCTTCGTGTCAATTCTCAGTATGAGTGTACGGAGTATTTAGTCATTTGTGCGCACAAGTTAGCACAGTTCGCCATAGGTATCCGATTATAGCTACAATAATGCTTTTTATATAAAGTGTATAATTCGCATTTATTATCTTAAACGTACAATAAACACAATATGATTTATAATTAATAATTTACATAAATCATTACTTAGAGTTATGGAAAAAATCAAAAACTTTTTATTAATTAAAAATCCAAGCATATCTACTACTGTTGGAACGAAAAATAAGAAAGATTATTCAAATGAATTAAAAATTTATGCTAAACTGCGGATATCGTGTTCAAATTTAGCAAAATCGTTTTAAACACAATATCCGACAGAAACACGAATCTCCTATTTTAGGTTAACAAAAATCACATATGCTTCTATTAAATATGTTAAATTAATAGTGTACTGACTATAATTAATAATAATAATAATAGTCATGCCTGTGTTAGGTATATATAATTTAGACATATGTTGCTGTATGTGTGTGTGTGTTTCAGTCACGCTGACTCCTTTATTTCACAGTTGTATTAATTTTTATTGTTATCTTTTTTTTAATTAAGAATCATTGATTAGCCTTATGGTTTATTTTTATATCCATTGTGTTCGCTTATAGGAACAAAAATTTTCTCTGAGAAAAAAAGCAAGGTTTATGATGTTATTGTAATGTAATTGTTACATTGAAATAATAAATTTTTTCAAAGAATCTATAAAACGAACAAAACTGTTTAGAAAAACAAGAACAGACGCGCGAATTAGTTTTATTTTAATTCGACGCATCAATTGTAATCCACTGTTTCAAATACAATAGATATATTTTTTAGATTTAAATGCTTTAGAAAAAACTAGATACACATCGAATATGTATGCATACCTTTAAAAATTAATTTATATTACTCTATTCTAGGATCACATACAAGAAATCTTAATAAAATGGGATCAAATTGATGACGAAATATGGGCCAAAATAATATGTATGGAACGGAATCGTCGTGTGGCCAAAGCATACGCCAGAGCGCCCATTCTAACCATTAATGGATGCGATAACGGTTTCGACGGTTACCGCATTGGACTTAATGGCTTCGATAATCCGATGCGAGATTTCAAGACCGAAGATATTAAGCGAACCATTGGTTTAGGGGTTAAAGTGAAAATGGATGAAGACGGTAATGTTATTATTAAGAGACTTAGCAAGTCTAATGTCTACGTTAAGGGATGGCAGAATGAGAGAGACAATAACAATAGTTCCTGCGTTGCGAATGAGATAATTAAGTCCAACGGTTTACTTGAACTGCAGAAATCGGTTAAGCTGTTCGATATCAAAAAGTTTCAGTCGAACATTCACCGCGAACTGAAATGCGCATATCCTGACCGACGAAAGCTGGAAACACAGTGCATCAGTTGCATTGCGTTCGTTAGAGACGCGTCCGATATTCTTGACCTTTCGTCGTGGGTTATGATCATCAATATTGTGGCGCTTGATATGCTCAAAACTAGATTGCCACCAAGTAATTATTCGTTTATATTTTGCATGAAACCTTTGTTTTATTAATGTACAATAAGTTGTATATAGTTTGAGTCATGTTTTTTCATAAGTTTTAATCTTATTCAATATAATTTTACTTCAAAATTCGTGTTATCTCTATCAATAAAAGTTATATTTGATTTTTATTTAAGTCGACAGTCGTAGATCTAATAGCAATTTGGTGCAGATATTTGATCGCACGAAAAATCAAATGGAAGAGGACCCATACTCAATGCCGGCCAACTCTTCCTCCTCTTCTGGCGGCAGTGGTTCCGCATATGCATACTACGGGCAGAAGCATAGTATAGCTCCGCCTCCAAAATTGCCGCCACGAGATGTCTTCAGCAAAAACTCGCAGCTGAATCTGCCGAAACCTGATTACGATTTTGAGCAGGAATGGGATTTTTATGGTATTGTAAATTTGCCATAATTTACCATATCTTAACATTTGGTTCATAATTTGCCATATTTTAAACAAAACTTTAATGTTTTATCCATTATTTATTTTATTTATTATTTATTTATTCAACAAACTAGTTTTTTAATTAGAAAAACAATTTTGTATTTATTGTATTTGGATTTTTATTCAAAACATATACCAAACTTTAATACCATTTATTGGAAACCTTATGATCTGTACCACTAATTAGCTATTTCGCACCTATATTTGTGAATTTTCCACGGTTTTATTAATAACTCAGATAAGATATGTTAAAGGAAACTATCGCCATATATAATCATTTTAGATTTTAATCACACTTTATTATAATACAGTTTCTAATATTTTTAGATGCATTATTGAACATTTTTTAATTTAAATCAAAATATTCCTTTAAAATTATTTCTAATTAAATTAAATGCACTAATATTTAATTCATTTAATATTCGTAATATAAAATTGTATGCTATAATCGACATCATAATTACGTATAAGTGGCACTATAAGTATACCATAGCATGTTAGACTAAAACACCATAAAAATCCTATTCCTGAGTATACTCCGAAAATATGAACACATATTTAGTACCAAAGAGTGAAAATAGACATAAAAATGGTAAAATGTTTGTTATTGCAATAATCTTTTATTTTGAAAACATTTTTGATTAAACTTTGGTTTAAATTTACCGTTTTATCAATGAAGAATTAATTCTATTTATGCCTAAATTAAATTCATACATACTACTCTATTAATTTTGTTCTCTCTCTCTCTCTACACCACTGGGTTTTTATGTACTTGATTTGAATTTCAGATCTCCCAAATTCAAATTCAAGGCTATCAATTTAATAAGGGTTTTAGATTTTTTGACCTTAAACTAAAGCGTTTTTATCATTTTAATTTTTTACTGCCCATACAATAGCATAATTTTTTATTATTTGATTTTATAATTAAGTAACTTAAATATGATTACTGCAAAGCTTATTATTTTGTAATCGAATTAATTTTGAAAATAATAATTCATTCTAATTTGTTTGGTTACAACTCATAGAAGACCCTTATTATTGCGGATTTAAAGCGCGAGTTCCAAACTTTGCGAAACGTTCATCGCAACAACAGCAGCAGCAACAACAACAACAACTACAGAAGACCCAATCGAATCCAATTTCCAGCAAACAAGACCCACCAATACTCAAAAAAGCCAGTAGTCGTGGTTTGATTAAACCACTTCCTAATAGCAATAAAAATAGTAATAGCGCTAATAATCGCACAATAATTGACGAACCAATTTACGACATAAGCAGCAAAAAGTTACCCGTTGTCACTCATTTCGACACAAGCAATACGCTTTCGGACTCATCGGAACCATTCCTGTCAAACGAGAGCATCAGCGGAAATAGCAATAACGATATTTACGGCATTAATCGCAAAAGTATGATCAATCACCGAAAGTATGCCATCAATAATTATGTGAGGAATACCACGTCCGCACCCATGCATCAAATGTTTTTTCGCAATAATCATCGGCTAAATCCTCTAAATGGTTACGTCGGTGAATGGGAATGAGACACACTATCAATTTTAGTTAACATTGTAATACAAACCGAAAATAAAAACACGCATTGATTGCTGTATATATTAGTGCTGGTAATAATAAAATTAAATTTATGGTTTTATTTTATTATTTAATTTTTTTCTACTACTATTATTATTATGGCTATATGAACATTTTTAGTACGCATTTTGCGTGTACCACTCTCTGCCTCTTTCCAGTAAATTTGTGTTTTTGTTTTATCGCAACGAATATCTAAATTGTATATACAGTATAACTTATTTTTTTATAAACAAAAAGTTATTGTCAACTTTGGCCATTTATTTGAATCAATAAAGTTTTAATAATAGTAATAATGATAAATGTGTTGATCATACTTATATACAGACATAACTATCGATTTCTGTAAGATACGTGTAAATAATCGGTTCCATGAACTATAAGTTCAACGAAACTGATCATGATTTCTATGTTTTGTGTCAATAACATTTTTGCTAGAAAATGTAAGAGAAAACGATTTTAAAGGTGGTAGACGTTTCGTTTCAGCTCATCACTGATATTCCCCATATGTCATATTAAAATTCGCGTAACAACTTCGCGTGACATCATTGTATTGTTAATGCCAGCCATAGTCAATAGAGAAAGCAGCCAAAGTGGCGTCGAGTATCGCTCATAATATCCAACATGTTATTGACATAAGCCTTTTGGAACCATAATATCGCATTTTATAAAGCGAAACATCGTCTTAAAATATCTTTGGTTCAATTTTTATCGTATGAACCCGTAAGATTTGGTAAAAAAATTTTTTTGTATGTGCAATAAATCAACATCAAAAGAGTTGCACAGTATGTATACCAGTAGTGTGATGAGAGAGTATTGTAATTTTTTAAATTCCCACAATTTACCAGGTATTAAGTTTTATTCAATTTAATTTGAATGACTCAAAATTAAAAACAAGCTTTCTCTGGCACCTCCACAGAAAGCTCACATTTTACTTTTTGTTTATTAAATCTTAAGTTTATAGAAAAACTTTTATTCCTTGCTAACAGACGGACGAAATGTCGTGTCAAAAACATAAGCTCGACTTAGAAAAAATAAGTAGCAAAAATATAAGCCCACCAATTAATAGTAAAATCTCATAAAATTTGTATATGTACATTTTATTTTTGATGCACAAAGAAGCAATTTTACCCTTCAAAAGTCATTATTTTGATTAAGTAAATATTATCAGGCGATAATATATAACGTACGGTAATCAAACGATTTTTGGGTAACACTGGTGATCGATTAGAAAAGATAATCAATTTTATCTTATGTTTATCGCTGTCCCACGTTTTTATAGCTTTGGTAAAGCTTAAAGTTGCCCACATTAATCTTATGATTAACTTTTAAATTCATATGCAGAATTTCAGTTCAACCTTCAGTACTGTATTAAAAGATAATTTTAATAATAATAATATTGTATGAATAAATATTGTTTCTTGAAATTATGGCATTTTTAGGGATCAAGGTTAATCTGAAGAGTTCTCTCTTGTTTTAAAATTTGTTACTGTAATACTTGGAATATAATATAAAGTCTAAGAGCCCGGCATTTATAAATATAGTGTGGTATTTTTAAAACATCATTCCCTAAAACGGCTTAATATATCAAATGAAATGTAATAATGATAGAATCATGTCATGAGCTAAAAAAGGAAACAAATATTATAATCATGTGAGTTATTAAAAATAGTGAATCGTAAGAAAGATAAATTATTTTTTTCTGCCGAAATAAAATTTGTGTAACAGATTTGCTTCTGATAAATTTTGTTTCGTTCTTGCTTTGATATTTAAATTTAGTTATTTTTCTTTTATGTTCAAATTCATACACGTCTTAATCTAATTAATTATTCATACGATTCTGGATCGTTTGTATTATTATTTTGATTTTTCCCCATATGATTATGATCGTGTCAATTTAAAAAATGTATGTTCGTTCTTGCGCTCATGACTAATAACAATGTGATTTTTAGTAACCCCTTAACCATATATAGCGTTTAATAACTTGTTATCAATAAATTATGGCTGAACCTAATTAGTTCAAACCACGCAATAATAAATGGAAATAAAAAATTGACCATTCAGTGAATGAAATCTTATGATAGCTACGTGTCCTTAGATGTTAGGAAATTAATAAGAATAAATAAAATTTTTACTTAAATGTTAGTCTCTTTTAATTTAAGTTAATATCCATCAAAGATAACAAAAAAAATCAGAGCAAATTCATTTATTATCGCTACTTAGTTACAAATGTCTAATATTGATGAGCACATAATAAACTTTTTTAGAAATTAGTTAATTTACTGAAGAAGTCATTTTTTTATCAATATGTTGTAGCAATTAAAATAATTATTATACTAGTGTTGAGTAATTATATAACTCTGGGAGTTTAAACTAATTGAGTGGTTAATTTAAACTAATAAAACGTCAACTTAATTTAATTAAAATAACTAACTGACAAAACAAATAAAATAGATAATCAAACGCTAATTTTGTTAAGATACGCATTATTAATCGTTAAAATTATATTTAATACTATATTATCGGTGACTTTTAATGGCTTTGAACTCGAAAGATACGCAAAAATATCTAGAATGTGAAATAAATCAACGCCAATAAAAGTATCACATTACAAACGGGTACACCACTATTGTACAATAATAACAGAATAATAATTTTTTGATTTATCAAATATTGAGTTTAAAAATTATTAAATTTTATTGAAAATGTTTTGAACTACTTATCGATGGCAATTGACAAAAAAAATTACAGTATCTTCGCTCAAAAATTTTCAAACCTCACGAAAACATTTTTTGCAAACAAATAAACAATTTTTCATCGAGTTATTTTATTGTAACACTTTTTACACAAAATATGACCAGCCATGTCATAGCATTCACGATCCGTATCATTGTTATTATTTTTATTATTATTAGCCGATAATAAAATGCCGCAATCCTCACATTTATAGCATTGAACGTGATAGTGGTTCTGATTCACATCAATTTGACCGCTTTCCGAACCGGGAAATATTGTTTTTTTGCAACGGTTACACGCGTTCCCAACTTTCTTTCCATAATCGTTCTGGCAATAAATTTGATTATTATCGGCGGTAAAGAATTTGTGGTTATTTATCGGTTTACCACATACAGAACATTTGAAACACTTCGGATGATAGGTTTTTCCCAACGCAGTTACCGAACTTTCGATAATAGGCTTTTGACACACCGAACACTTCGCTAGTGTTTTTCGATAATCATTTTCACAAATAGGTTGGCCGTTGAATACCTGAAATTCGCTGCCGGTTAACCGTTTATTGCATACGTGACACGTGAAACATGTCACATGATAGCTATTATTCATAGCAAGTCGAAACACCCCCTTTAATGGTTGGTGGCATTTGTGGCAATTTTTCATTTTGTATTCAAGTGTCAGTACTAAATGATAAATGAATTTTTATTGGAAAATATTAAAAATTAAAATTTTTTAAATAACACTCTTTTTGTTTTAGACTCCTGCATATTACAGATTTAATATTTGAATAAAGAAATAACGTGCAAAGGATTAAGCAAACTCTATGCATAACGCAAAGATTTTTTAAAAATGTCTAACCACTCCATTAATGTATAATATTATTGGCCGCTATGAAAATTAAGAGAAGAGAGAAAATATTGTTGTAATTATGTGTAATATGTTTAAAAATGATTTAATTATTGATTTGGATTGTTTTGTTTAAAATGTTTCACAATTAAATAATTCACTTTGTTGTGGATTAACACTGCAATTGAAAGCTCAATTTTAATGTCTCAAACTTAAAATTGTCGAAATTTTCCCCGTCTTTTCGTAAGAAATTTAATATTTGCTATAACTAGAGAGTCAAAAAGATAGCATTTGCTACTTTTTTATTTCATAAATTATAAGCTTATAATTATTATATGAGCACGAATTACATAGTTTGGAGTCTTTTTAGCTCCATTTACAAATGCTATAAATGCTATTTTTAATGATAAATGCTATAAAAGCTATAAATGCTAATAAATGCTATTTTCCTCGAAATCGAAATAT
>JAQIXJ010000669.1:0-29114 GCA_034700185.1 Phthiracarus laevigatus
TTTCTCTCCGCAAACCGGTTTAAAATGGTTTTGTGCATTGTTGTACAATGTTTTACACTTCAAAATTCCATTAATTAAACAAATATTAGTGAGAATATTGTTGAAATAATTAATGGGAAAGTAAAATAACTCTGTATCTTACAGTATCCTACAATACTTTGTTTTCACTCATTTACCCAACAATTTCTGGAAAAGTTGTGTGATATGTAACTAGACTTAAGTTTTAATTGTTTAATTTTTTCGTGGTTTAATACTACACATAATATTATACGATAACAAACTTTAAATTATTCTCGGGTGAGCTTAAAATATTACTTTATAACATATTTATTATATTGTTTAAACTTACATAAAATTGCATGATTCTATGAAATCAGGTTGCATTGATTCTTTATTTTTTAATAATAATTCATTTATCGAACTGTCGGAAAATGTTTTAAATAATAAATTAATAAATATTTTCATTCATATTTTGATTCTTATCTTTATTTAATTAAAATAAAATTCTACTTTAAAATTAAATAAAAGATAAGAACTATAGTTTCAAAAAAATAAACGTTCAGTTAATAAATTAAAGTTTATTTTAAGAATTTAGTTATTAATCTTACAATAATTTTCGAATATTTGTTCGTTTTTTTAAATTAAAATTATTCTTTATTTATTTCTAATGTATTTAAGTTTTTATGACTTTTTTGATTTAGTTTTAAAAAATTTTATTATTCATGTGTTTGTTTGAAATTTCTGAATAAATTTTTAAAGAAATAATAAACATCTGAAAAAAGATTTTAGCTAACTATTTATTTGCATATTTAAAAATATCCACATACTTACCGCATACCTTAAACTATTATTAGCAGGTTTGCAAATAAAATTAATTTTTCTCTCACTTTGTAAGTTATAAATTGATTTTCTGCTCAATTTTATAGGAAAGCAAAAAATCTATTAATTGTCCATCTGATTCAGTGGATAAACTCGAATTAGACTAGATATTGTTGTATGATAGCTGTTTTTACAAATTAATTACGAGTTACAGTATAACTCGAAATTCAATTCTATTTATTGTTCAGCTCTCGAATAGAAATAAAGAAACGATGTCTTAAAGCTCGAATATTATAAATAATTGAAAAAAATGCGAGATTTTATCTCTTAACAAATAAAATTTTATTAGCATTGTTTGTCTATTTTTAGTGTCATTTTGATGTAAATGTTATTACAAAATATAAACTTAAATTACATCCAATAAAAGCATTTATTTTGACGTTCCTTTCACTTACAATTTATAAGTTAACAGTGGTTTGTTTATACGAAAGCTTAAACAAACTTATCATTTTAAGAAAAATATAAAAAAAACTGCCATTAAATTTGGAACAAAATCCGAACAATCGACAAAAATAATAATTATTACAATTTTTTTCTTTAAAAATTCATCTTATTTAATCCTAATTTGGTGTGGTGTGACGATATCGATATTTTGTGCATTATTTGATAAGTTTTTTGACACTTAATCCCATAACATATTCAGCCAAAATTAATTTTAGCATAAAATTCTTTTTGAGCGAAAAAAAATATTAATTAATAATATGTGGCTTAATGTATTTAACACAATTCCCAATGCAATAGCAAAAGCAAAGGAAAAAAATAAGACAAGTTGGGTGGTTATACAGTTTAAATTAAATTTATTATCGAAGTCGCAATTTCTTATTCAAAAAACAAATTTATTTCTCAAGGCTATTAAATATTTGTGTGGTATTTTTTGCCGAGAATGATTTATCTTATTTTAATTTAATTTAAATATTAAGCTAAAAAATCTCTCTCAGTCGCGAAAAAAGCTTGTAGCGTAAAAAACAGCGTAGCATAGAGCTAACAAACCAGATGTGTCACAAAACTTAGTGCTCGACCTCTATTATAAAAGCAATGCACTAATTAAGTTCAAATATTGGGTGTCAAAAATTTTTTTCTTATTTCCTTTTTCGCCAGAAGAAGATGTGAATGTGAATGTATGTGTGTGTGTGTGTGCGTTGTATAAATAAATAATTTTATTTTATCGATAACAGAAAAAGAGATTAGAAAAAATGCATTGCTATTTTTAAAATTGATTAGTATTAAAAACATTTCCACGCATAGACTACACATTAAGTGAAATTATATGCAAAAATGTAAACAAGAACTTTTTTTTTTGTTTATTTGATTTGAGAGAAAATGCTTTTTTTTGAATTTTATTAATATTGTGTAATAAATAATCGAAAAAAATTGTTTCATGAAAATTTAAGGTTTTATTTCGAATTGATAATATATTTATTCAATTTATTTTTTGAATAAAATTAAAAATTTTTAATCCAAAAAATTACAGTAGTATATAATGAATACTAAACAAATACAATAAATAATTTATTTGTTATAGATTTCAATGCACTTTTTGTGATAAAATAATTACCGATTTATATATATCGTTACTATATATATTGTAATTAATTAAAAATATATACACATATATCGTTTGGTATTTTTTTAATAATGATTAATTTCAAAGATAAACTAATAATTTATCATTTTTTGATATGATTTATCTTTTTATATGTAGTCCATTGATAGTGCTTTTTGCATCAGAGTTACAATAAAAGCTATATATATATATAAAAAGTTTTCCAATTTTTTTAAAGAAAATAGTTGAGCTCATTTATCTAGAAAACGTAAGCTCCACCTCATCACTTAAAAATATATGCGCGTTAACTTAATTTTTTAAAGTTTGCGCTCTATTTTGCATTAAAAAGTTCTTCGGGTATAAAACATATAATAAGGTGGAGCTACGGAAAAAAATTCTTTTTTTTTATAAATGAGCACTAACTTTAATGCTGCATATAACTTTGTTACTGCACTGCAATATTATTGATTAAGTTGTGCCCCATAGTGAACAAGAATTGATAAAGAGAACAGTTTGACGCGTTTATTAGTTGATTAGTTGCCATCTCTCGAGAGATGCGAACATAATATCGCGAGGATAGAGGGAGAGAGACAGACACCAATTTTATGAAATTTTTATTTTGCTCTTATATTTTTTTATTTTATTCATTATTTAAATTTTTTTGATTTATAACGTCGAAAAAAACCAGAAGAAAAAAAAGAAATATTTGAAATAATATTACTACTTTTTCTTGCTTTACTCATGCGATCCCATAAATTATTTTCATGCGAATGAATGCGTACACTAAATGAGAGGACCGAACGTAAAAAAAATAGTAACTAGTAATATTTTAGCGACACAAGAGAGTTATGTCGATTATTGAGTATGGAGATTGTGAAACGTAATCTTTTACTAATAATAAGGTTGCGTTAAGAGAGTGGAGTGATATTACAATGAGTAACATATATATATGACTAGTTTTATGAATGTAATGATGCCCACTCTGTTGTATTGGCGAAGGCATCCAATACGTCAAATACCCTTTAAGTTATTGATTAATATAAAAAACAAGTGAGGGTCCATCGATGCATGCGAAAATGATTCTCAAGCCTGTTATCAAAATTCAAAATGAAGCTTTATTTCATACTTTACTACCAATGATTATGGTGTTCATTGGCTAAGGTTCGCATGAATATATATTCTTTTGGCAAATTATACTATCAAAAAGTCACTTTAGTAGATATTTCATTGAAAAAAAAATTTTTTTGCAGCGCGTCGTCATTTTTTAAGAAATTATTTCTGGCTGAGTAGTATCACCCATATATATATATTGAGGAAAGTTGTGATGCATTCTTCATTTTCGTGTGCTGTCAAAGTTGGCGAAGGAGGAGTTGCGAATATATATGACACCATTGTACCAACAATATTCCCGAAAATGATAAAAAATTAATACTTTTTTAAGTGCACTGATCTGTATTCATGAGAGACGATTGCCATCTAGTCATCAATAGGTGTGGATCTATAGATATATAAACCTAACTACTTTACGATTTCGAAAGTGATGAGAATATCGTTTATTATTAGCCTAATATCATTTCACATAAGCTTAACTGATTTTTTTTGTTTAACTTATAATAATATATTGTTTTCCACTCTCAAATAATATCTACATAAATTGGTCAACCATTTGCAGATGGTTTTATTTGGGTCAGAGCATGATTTTGCGAATGCTCTGCTATCATTTTCGTGTTCAAACCTAATCATTGATGAGGTGATGATTAGAGCGATGACTAAATAGTGATATTAAGTATATATTTTTATTATATTTAAAAACCATAGTATATTTGCAGCTTGCATCGCATAAATAGGTCAAAACAAACTTTTTTGCTCTCTGTCTCTCTCTCACACACACATTTACTTTAAATATCTCTCTATATTTACGTAAATAGTGTTTAAATCCCACTAACAAAAAAGCGGACATATTTTTATCGCTGTATTATTTTTAAAATCCAATTTCAAATTTATAATATACTGCATATCTATATTGTGGTAATTATAGAAAAATCAAGTTACGATAACTATGATTGCGGAGTTGTTGTTGTAGTTTTATCTTACAGCAAGTCTTTAATTATTGTCGATTTCATTTCTTTCATGGCTAGTAATTATCTCACTCTCCCCCATAATTTCATTCGTTTCCATAATCATTGGAAATATTTTCGTTATACGAACGAAGCGCTGCCCGAACCCAAAACCAAAACATTAGATCACATTTCGTTATTTTTTTATTTCAGGTTTTTTGATTTATGTTGAGTAATGAGCGCTGAATTAATAATAGAAACGTGATACTATTTCTTAATTATAAAATTTTTTGTTGACGATGATTATTTAACTAATGTAACATTTGTGTGACCTTCCAGTTTGTGGCGAGAAAATAAAGTTTTTCTTTTAACAAAAAAAAATACTTTAAAGTATTAGTACATATATCGCACTACTGCTACACCACAATAATTATCTAGATTTATAATCAAAAACGAAATACCTTTTTTAAAAATCCATTTTAAAAATTTTTTTTCCATCAAATAATGAAACGCGTAGTAGTAGTTCAAAAAAATAGTTTTATACCTGATAAGTGCAATGTACTTAATCGTGTAACCATGTATTAGTTAAAAAAAACAAAAAAATGCAAATAAATATTAACAGCCATTCAATTAAAAGTAATTGTAATACATAATTATATTTTATGGATGAGTGAAAATTCGAATTAACGGCATTGTCATTCCTTATCAAATCAATTTCTTATTAAAGCCCATTCGCGCTAAATATTTGCGCACATTTTTTCCTCTCGTTTCAGCCCCACTTATATTAAGGCATATTCTTTCAGAATTCCTAAGATAAAGAATTTTTGTCATATATATGTGTGTGCGTTGTGTGTATGTGTTATTAACAACTTATATATCATATAAATTGACTCTAAAATTGCGCTTTGCACAAAAATCTCAAAGTGACTTAAAAGTTAGCCGTAAAATTGATCATATTCTTTCATTTACGCCAATCTCTCCCTCCCTCTCTCTCTCTCTCTCTCTCTCTCAACTCTGCTCTTTTTCTCTTTTTAAAAGCATCAACATTTTATGCCAATTCTCTGTTCTCCATTTAAGCCCTACTGCGTATCACTTCCCCCATTTTAGCATTTTAAAATGAAATGGCTAAAGCCTTTTGATAGCTGCTGCGTTTGGTAGCATGTGATGGTGCAGTGACCTGCATAGATCTCTATTCTAGTAAGATGTGTAGTATTCTCTCCCTCTCTCTCTCGCTCGCAATATTATGATTATACCAGTTACCGGTTGCCACGGTGACTTACAAGATAGCCAGAAGAGAACTTTTTCTTTTGCAAATATAGGATTTAAATTGGAAAACTTTTTTTACTTCCCGCAGCGTATGGAAGGGCAGTGGATTGAGTGAGAAGCAGAATAAGATCAAAATCAAAGTAGAAAAAAAGAAATAGATAGATAGATCTTGCAGAGAGGAGAGAGGGAGAGGAGAGAGAGAGAATGGATAAAGAATATACAGTTTTAATGCATATATACGTTTTGAATTTGATGATAGGTTCAGTTAATGCATTAGTTTGGTCAACGCAAATGCGAAATGCAAAAAAGAACTCATTCGAGCTAAAAACTTATTTGACGTTCAACGTTAGGCTATTAATGTTAAGCAATCGTTGCATTTGTAAATGCGATGTAAGACGTAACATACAGGTGATGTAATGTCCACTGGCACGCGAACACCGAATATACAAAACGCTGTCAATGGTGCGCTTGTTTATATCTATATATATATGTAGATTAGTTGGGTATATAACGTTGTGCGACAATATTATATATAACCTAATAAAGTAATATAACTTATGAATGCATTAGTATATATACAATCAAAACTAACTATAAAAGTAAATCCATTTATTTCGTTCCTATATTGTTTGATAAGATGATGATGATTTCGGGCGATGATGATGATGTAACCATCACAATGCTTCCATTACAATGAGTAGCTCCGAGAAAGAGGGGATGATATTGTTAGCGACACTGGGAGACACAAAAAATTAGAGGAAACTTACAAAAGCATCCAAAAGCATAAATTCCATTTGGCTATATCTGACCGAAAAGTTTATATCGATTTTTTACCAATACTTAGATTAAGGTATTGCGCTAACATGTATATATATATATATATATTCTCAGGCAATATGTGAGTCAATGAATGAATGAGTATGAGAGGAGCGAAATGAAACAAAAAAATCTATATTATTAAAAAAGTAGTGTTTTGTCTGCGTTATATGTGTCAATCTTGCGAGTTATGTGATGAATGTGTATGCGTATGTGTGTGTATGTGTGTGATGTAGCTTTGAAAATAACATTATTTGATATTTTTAGTTGTTATATCGAATCACGTACAAATCACTTAACGTGTACCAAACATTCACCCAGCAGTGGGTCACGACTGCTAATAATCATAATCTTATTAATCAATGCTTTACTTTTCATTTTTTAAAATGAAATTTTATTTGAACAATATATTGAAATTAAAATTAGCACTTTGTGTCAAACTAATTCAAAGTAAATGAAATTATAAATAATTATTTCTTATAAATAACGTGTAAATTATTTGTAACGTAATTAGTAAAGTAAAGCATAAACAAGTCACTATTTCTATGTCAAGATATACTACTCATAACTTATATAGTTTAATGTCTGTGTTAAATGAATTGGGACTAAAAATTATAAAAACTTAATAAATATAGTAGAAAATGAAAAAATTATCCATCTACAATATTAATGTAAAAATATTTAATCTAAATAAATTACTAAATTAGTTAATCTCGATAACTTTTTCCTTTAAACCTAAGTTTTTTATTTTAAAATATTCATTTGATATCATATTACAAAAGATATGATATTACAAAAGGATATTTTAGCTTATGTTGTCCTCAAAGTAATTACAATTATAATTTTACTATGTTTATCTGCAATAATAATTTTATTAGTGGGCCTGTATTGGGGACAAAACATGAATATGAATAATTTAAAAGTATGAATAATTTTCAATTAACTTCTGAAAAAAATCTATAAATATATATCTAAACGAATTACTTCTAATTGCTTTTTAGCTTACTTTTAACTAAAAAAGAACTTAAAGATTCGACAATATATCCATCAATCTATATTAAACAAACAGTTTCTGTGTAATGCCATACAGAAATCTATTAATATAGTCTAAAATTAAAACCCTTAAGTCTTAAGACATGTATGTACACTATTCTGTAGTTACAACTTTGAAATGCGAGCTCTCTTTTTTCCTTATTTTGGAGTTGTTCTTATGTATTAAATCTTTTCTTGTAACACAGTTTCACTTAGTTGAATCGTACATTTTGTCTTGTGTTTGAATGCCATACCTTAACGCCAAACTATAGATGAACAGGTCTTTGAGGGTCCTTACAAAAACCCGGACCTGAACCTGGGACTCAGAAGTCGTTTTTGGACCTGAACCTTAATTTTTTTCAAGAACTCGGACCAGGTCCAGGTCTTTGAGACAGGGACTTGAACCTGGACTTGGGTCTCATTTACATTAACTTTAAATAAAAAACATTATTAGTATTGCATCTTTTTTGCATCAATTAAATCTTATTTAATATCTATACGTTTATGACTAATATATTTTCATTGAAAATATGTCTGAGCTCAAGGCAAAATTTTTTTGAATGTATTTAATATTAAAACTTATGATTTTATGCCTTTTACATTTTGATATAAGTCCCAAGTCCCAGCTTATAGGACCTATATCGAACCTGAACCTGATCGGACCTGGACCCAACTTGACAGAACCAGGACCTGGACCTTTTAAATTTTTAAGGACTTGGACTCGAACCTGATCCTTAAAAGACCTCAAGTACCGAGATTCCAAAAGTTTTAAGGCGCGCTTTTGTTCATCAATACGCCAAACCATCATCTTTTTCTGATTAATATATGGGCATCAATTCATTATTAGATTATTTCTTTTAATGTCTCATTACAGTGCTATAATTTTTGCAATTTTTATCATTACTAAATCATTATGATTAAACATAGTTGTTCACAAAACTTCTTTTACATAAATCTAATAAAATCATGGAATTTATTTTAATTAGATAATTTCAATTAAAATCAAAGTTTGTTTTGTTAATGAGCATACTAAGATGATTTTTGTATTTAAATTTTGATAATAATACCCAAATCTTAAGCACACGCCACTTATTTTTTGTGGTAAATCATTATACAGATAATTTTATCCGGTGTTACAAAATTAATATTTAAATCATGTGTTTTCAAATAAGCCAGCTTATGGTTAGTGAACAGAATAGACAGAGATTAAACGAAAACTTTGAAATGGAATGCCTATTAGAGGGGATGTGAACGTTAATGTCGAGGGTTGACAGAACTGCTACAAACCTAAGATAAATTTCACAAATATATATATATCGAACACTTCTTTTTTATAACAAGTGCTAGAAAAAAATTGTATTGAAGAATTGTATGAACTTCAAGTTTTTCATATCACACACTAACAGAAGTTTTGCAAACAATTGATTGACTGACCAGTTATCAACTCCGTTCGCTTTATTTGTACATCATTTCTTATATATGTTTACATTTACCGAAATTAGCCCTTCATAGCACTTAATAACTTTTTTTCATACTATACTGTATAACGTTGTTGTTTTTTAGTTCTTTATTTTAATTTTTTCCTGTTAATTTGATATGCTTTTTAATATTTTTTTCTTTTGGTTAAAGTTGCTGGAAAAAAATAAAAGTAAATTTAGAGAAAAATAAAAAAAACTCATGCATAAAACAAATTAGTGTAAGTTAAGTCACAAATATATATATATATATATATATACACATATATATTTGTGGAAAAAAGTTTAATGTTTTATACTGCAATAAAAATTTGTTCCACAAAAAAAACGAAAAAAGCCTCACAAAATATAATTTATTTATTTAATAAAAAGTTAGATATTAATATTGATTAAAACTTTAGTTTAATTACTTTAGCTTTACTTTTTTTATAATCGAATAATTAGATGAAGTCTAGCATTATTAGCGCAAAGGTTTTCTTACGCAGAATACTGATTATGTTAAAAGCCTTTTTCTTATTTAATTCTGAATGGTTGGCGCGATTGATTAATAATTTAATAAAAATTAAAATCAGTTTTTTTCGCGAAACATATAAAGTCTAGAAAAATTTATTAATGACAAACGCAGTTTAAAACGCGTTTATAATTACTTTTTAATAGTCGTATAAAACAAAATTATAAAGATATAATGAACTCATAAAGTCTCTGTTAAGACATTAAAAATTGGGAGGAAAAAAGTAATCTATAAAACACACTGTTATTTAACGTCTATAATATTTTCTTTAATAGTATTTTATGCATTCCTTATCTGCTCAAACGTATGACGAAAATAAACCAAAACAATCGCAGCCATAATATTTAAAAAATGCTAATTATTTATGCGTGAGTGGGAAATACGCATAAAACTTCTCTCTCTTTTTTTTTGGTTAAAATTCGTTTTATTAAGTTTAGAGAAAAATGAAATAACATATAAGCCCGGAAAAAGCAGCCATCAAAGTATAATTTTAAAATAATAAAATGGAATAATCATTTTCTCGATTCTGTTGTATTTTTATCTCACAAATAGAGCATAAGAGCGTTTAACAGCGATGTGTTTCTATGGTTTCGATTTTTTTAGGTTGCTTTTAGGTTTATGCTCAAAACTTTTAAAATAATTCAAATCTCTCAAAGTTTTTCTGACATTAATTTCAAATCTCTGCGAATTTTCTACTTTGTTGTCAACACAGAGAGTTGAAGTCTATTTTGAAATTCTTTTTTTTTATAAAAACACATAAGCGTTATCACTATAAAGTTAGCGCACGAAAAAATTTAATGTCGCCTTACCGTAACTTTTTTCGGAATAGTTTATGCAAATATTTTATATGTATATCATATATTAAAAACTGAAATTCCAATATACAAATTTTTAATAAATATATATTTAGCAAACTTTCTGCGCAAATTTTATATATATTTATTCTATATATATTCAATATTAAATAAAGAAAAATTGATTTTTATATAACTTTTTTACGCGCAATTTAGCTCGCATTTCTTTAGTTGAATTATTTATAATTCTTAGGCAATTTATATCCAAAAAAAACTTTTACTCTATATATGTATTTAATTTATTTGTAAAATATTTCAAATATATACGATTCTTTTGTAATGGATTAAATAACCAAAGCTAATTTATATTCCATATATTTTAATTGAATTTAATTTACTATCCCTGGCTTTTTTACTATTTGTTTATCTATAAAATTGCGTTCCTTGGTTTTGACGTATGGAAATGAGGCTAAATTATTTAAATTATAATTATTTTCGGAAACCTTCAAAAAACAGTCATAATTTTAGTTTGATTTAGATTACATTTAAATATTTTTTATTTATATATCTCACTTTATGTGACTGATCTTACAGATTAAAAAAGATTTCGATAAGATATTCTAATAATATAGAGTTGTTGCGACGCATTAAAGATAATGGGATAAAAAAATTAGAATTTATCATAAATTTTAAAAACTTTAATGCAGGTTTTGGTGTCCTGTAAAACTTGGCAGTCAATAATATAGATTGAATCTTTTTGATTAGCTTTACTATATAATAAAAAGATATTGAAAAATGCGAGAAAAGTATCGGAAACTAAAAATAGAATTTGTTTTAACGTCAGTCTTAAATTTAATCGATATAAACTTTGCAAACAATTCCATACCGTTTCTTAAATCAATTTTTTAATTTTTATCTAGAAAAACAGCAAAATAAAATATTAATTGAATTCCTTTTGCTGAAATAACATTGTAGTTTAAACTTTTATAAATATAACGTTTATGATGTATACAAAAAATTTAAATATGTATTTTTAATTCAATTTTTTTATTTTTGATAAAATGATGAATAAATTTTTTATTTCAAGTACGGCTTCGCAGTAACTCCATATTTCCTTGATTTTGGGATAATCTTATCTTTATAGTAAACTTATATTTAAAATTAATTAGAAAACTAAGAAAAATAAAAAGTAATTTAAAATTATAAAGTTTCGAGCATATATACAGGTATAGAAATAACAGTTTTAAGGTTGCAGTGCATTGCCCTTATTTTAAACATAATTCACACGTAATTGGAATTAATTTTGTTTAATAAATTTGATTTATATGTTCGCATTTGGAAATGTTAAACTTTTATTTTGTTTCGGCTACATATTAAAAATTAACATATTTTGCATGAAAGAGATTAATCACAATTGTACTAATAATGGTGTATTACCGAGAATACGTAGATATGTAAATCATTCTCAAATTGATTTAATTACTTCACGTTTGAAATAAAATAAAAATAAATAGCATTTTGATTTTTATTCATTTTATTAGTTTTCTTAAAGTTAGCGATAATTTTTGAAAAACTACAGTGATTTCAATTACATTATATTTTTACGATATAATAAATCTCGAGTCCTATTACTTATGATTGCTCTTATATTGAATACTATCAGTTCCAACATTACAATACCAGTTTTGTATTATTTCTTCTTCGAATAGTATTCAATAGTATTGGAATAGCTCATCGATTAATTGCGGTGACAATCAAAGAGATGATTACATTTTTTATAACTTTAAATTCTGTAAAAAAAATTCATATTTAAATATTTAATTATTATGCGATTATAATTTAAATGAGACCAAAAAGAAACTAATATGATTAAAGTCACATAACTCTAACACTTCTGGCGTGATCTCCACCTTAAGAGCGATTTGAAACGATTTGAACATCAGTGCGAAGCACTATTTGATAGAATAAATCACTTTTCCAAATATATATCGATATAAAACCGTACTGTAAGTAAGTTTACGTTTTTTCTTCTCTACCTTTTGATACAATGTTCGTGTGACCTCTTTTTTATATATACCGTATATATATTATTTGAAAAGTTTCAACACAACGCTCTCGAGTATGACAATCTTTTTTATTCATACATAAATATATCAGTATAGCCTAAATATTTGTTCAAAACACATTTGCATGCATGAAAAGATGATTCGCTGCAAACGTTTTTCGAGTGCCAACTCTTAAAACTCTCTCTCAAGAGAAGACGCATCACACAGCCAAACATACAGTGCACATACTTTTTTCAACTTTTATATTCTCTTCCTCAGAAAATATCACTTTTAAGGGAAACTCTTAAAAAATGCTTTAACTCGAGATCGCACACACACACACACACACACACACACACACTCATACGGATTAAAATTAATCTTGAGCTGCACGTAAATGAGGGGTAAGAAGGGAGTATTGAGGATAGGATGAGAACATTTTCATTGCAGACAATGATCCGATGGTTGTACTAAAAAATCCTTATAGCAGGATCAAAGTGCCATTACACAAAAAAGTTTTAGTTTTTTCTCTCTCTCATTCTCTCTCTCTCTCTCGCTTTTATTTTTGTGTGCTAAATCCTTATATAAAATATAGTAAAACAACACCATTTTAAGTTTTAAGTTTTTAAGTTTATGTCTTTTTCTTTGGCTCTATCTCTATGCGACTTTCAATTCGTTTGGTGTGTATGTGTGCGTTGCCTCTCATTTCCCCCAAGGATTTTCGTTTTGTGCAAAACTACACAAACTAAGTATTACTTTTTATGCGTTAGTCTTCTATTTCTTTATTTTCTCCGTTGAACTCCTTTTAAGCTATAATTATTGTATATGCTCTATAAAGAAGCTGAAGGCTATCAATGGATCAAATTATAGACACAGAATGAGTAAACTATGCTTATTCTGTTTAAGTAAGCGGCTATTATTGTGTAATTAAGCATATTTAAGAGTTTTTCGACGGCATTAACAAACGAAAATAAACCGTGCGTTTGACTATCGGTTTTCGTTTTTAACCATTTAAAAATTGTATTTACGTTTTTCGCATGCAAACCATGCAATTTATTTTTGGGCACATTTAACAATCGCAGCTAATAATCGAATAATAATAGTATCGCGAGATAAAATAATTTAACTGAATTTTCTGCGATAAACAAATGCCAATAATGGTAATAATAGTAATAAGAATAATAACAAGTTTAATAACAAAAGAAAATAACAATAAAAAGGGTATCGTATCTGAATTATAGCCCAAAATGTTATTTTTCTGAGCGAAAACATTTTTAATCGATAAGGAAAATATATGAACGGAATTAAATACGTGAACAGAAAAACATATCATCCAACAAATCGCCTTTAAATCAATTAGCGATAGAATTTAAAATGTGGTTTGTGAGCGCAAATCGACGCGAATGTTCCGACGTTATTATTCAAAATTTGTCAAAAACGAAAGCGTACGCAAAAGACTTATTAAATACCCCTTTTGATACCCTTATTGATAATGGATTCGTGAGTTCGTGCTGAGAGGCGGCGGTTGGTCTCTATTGACTTTAACTCAATGATTACCAGCTATTTTGCATACGCAGGCAGCGGTGCTGCACACAGCCTGCGAACACTATTTAATAAGATGTGTAATTTTAAAATGCATATTCCTCCCACTTTTTCTTTGATAAGCAATCAAAGCAATTCTCTATTTTTTCTTCTTCGCCACTTATTTGAATGGCATGCGTCGTAAATTGCTCTCACACTAGAAATTGCAAAAAGTGTGCACTCTTTTACTAATGCCTCGAATACTTCACTTTTGCTTTGCTTTGCTTTACTTTACTTGCATTACATTAAGAAATTTCGATTTTTTTCTTTCTCTCTTCTTTTAGAACTCTTAGCATTATTTCACTCATGAGCAGAACGAGGGGAGAGAGAGAGGAGAGAGAGAGAGAGAGAGAGAGAGAGAGAGAGAGAGGAGAGAGAGAGGAGAAAGAGAATACTCTTACAGGGATTACTTCGCTGAAGATTTGATTAAAATGGAAGAATTTATAAAAAGGGAGGCACACCAGAGTGAAACGCAATTATCATAATAAAAGGAATGGAAAGAACAAATTGTGTATTAGGTCTGGGTTTAATTAAGAAAAAAGCAGTGCACGCAAAACAGCCTCTAATAGTGTGCAGCAATTTAATAATATGCCTCTCTATTTGATTGAATGTGCTAATTAAGCCACACCTTTACTAATTAAGGTAACGCGCAAAACCTACCACTCATTCAAATTGTAGGCTCGGTTTTTTTAGTTATGCTTTCACTAGTATTATAGTATTTACGAGTATTTTTAATAATAGTAATAAAAATGCAGTAATTTATAAGACAATGGGAGATCAACGCAAACAAAATCGTACAAAAAAAATGCTATATTCTATATTTATAAGAGAGAATAACAAAATAAAAACAAAGCAAAACACAACACCGCACATACACATACACTATCTATAGTACGCTTTTCGAGTGTTTTCTCATCCTTGGTGAATGTGAATGGCCAAATAAAAAAGACCTTGTCCTTGACCGTACCACTCACTTTTGGCGATCGTTCGGTTTTATATGACCATATGTAAAGGCAAACCTAGCAGAAAAGTAGAGTGAGTGCTGAATCAGGAAGTAAGTCTGTCTGAATCAACTACATATAACATTCTGCACATAATGTACATCTACTAGCGATACAACTACAGTAACTGTAGCGATACATTTAAGTTAACTACAAATGCGAGTTACTAATACTACTAAACGTATGATTTTTTTACTACTGCTACTACAGATTAGAGAAATAATTATTAAAACATTTAACCGTTAGGCTAAAAATACTTTTAATAAACTTTAAAAACAAAATAGTCGTTTAGAATGATTTAATAGATCTTAAAATTTTTTTAAATGGCATTAATTTTATATATAAAGTTAAATCTAAAAATAGTATAATTGTTACTTCAATCAACTAAATTTTAATTATTATAAAATATGAGTACTAAAAAAGAGGCACTATTTATCGTGTTGTATGTGTAACGCATCCGATCTTTAGGGATCAAAGAATGGTTTATCTGCAAAGCCTTAATTTCAAGCACCGGTCACTATCACATTAGTACTGTCATCCAAATTAAAGTTTTTTGTTTCATTGAGAGTAAAGTACTAATGAAGGTGTTAAGCGTCGAACTAATGTCGAAGTCGTGATAGTCTATACCATTCCAATCATTTTAACCCAACTATTAAAATAATTTTTCATAATACTGTATATACTTATATTTTTTAGAAAACATATTTTCACGATTATTATAGCGAAATTATCCAATAATTTAAAATTGTGAATATATTTTAAGACTTATTCCTACTTTTAATACATATATTTTTATTATTAAATTTATTATTTCGTATATATATGTATGTAATTTAAAGGCTTTTTTCATTACGGTAAAATAAACTCTATTATTTTTTTCTTAAAAAAATAAAAATTATAATTTCTCAAAAATAAGACCTTGTTTTGTGTATTTCCAGAATTATAATTAACAAATAAAAAAATTTAATAATATAACAACGATAAAGATCGTAATTTGTTTTCGAAACGAAATTACATCCTATTATGGATTTCGATTATAATATTACATGTTAAACATATTGATTTAGTTATTATAAACACTTTGGAAAAAATTTAATAACAATAACATGAAACACTTAATTGCTTTAACATCTTTTATGTGTGGCATAAATTATAGCCATTTTTTATATCTATTTAAATTTAATAAAATAAATTATAGACAAAGTTATTTTATAATCAATAGGTTAATTACATTATAATTATTATAGCGTTCAAAGCAGATTTAAATAATAATTTTAAAAGGAAATTTTATAGAAAAAATAATAAAATGTTTTAATGCATCAATACAGTAGATTACGCAATTCGCTTGACGACTGAGTTTTTTATTTTTAACAAATGATTAAATTTTAGTTAAAATTGTTTTTCTTTTAAGTCTTAGACGTATTGTATTACTGTACAGGTTTTCTAAAAAATAATAGATATTTTAAAACCTTATCATAATATATTATTATAAAAATATTATTCTAGAAAAACATTTTAACATTTTTTTTGCCGTATAGTATTATTTAATATTTGATAAAAAAATAGTAGCATGAATATTCTGTTTATTCTCAGCTACAGCTATATTAGCTGACCTTATCCCTAAATTTTCCATTAATATAGTGTCAAGTACAGGAAGACTTCTCAAGATTACTAAATGCAAATTTCAAGTTACACTTCTCTCGTTCTCCCATTTTCTTTCTCTACTTTTAATATACTGGCAAGAGTTTTGATTTTAGAGTTTTATCCTCAGGCATGCATGCGATGTTGAAAATCTCTGTATGACTTGTGCTGCCAAACAATTTTTTGAGTTATAACTTATGAGTTTATATGTCAAAAGATTTTTTGACGCTTAAATATTCTACTGTAGGAGTTATGAAACGTATGTGTTATAGTGATATATATCTCACACCAAACAACAACAAAAAAAACCCAACACACGCACACATTTAAAACCTTAATTACAGATTATAAAAGTGTATTTTTAAATCGAATATATATCTCACTATATATTTATATTATTTGCATTGTTGACTCAATATGCTTCAGCGCTAAATAAGAACATGACATAATGGCTATTTCTTTCTGGTTTCCATGAAAATTTTCTGTAAGGAATACTAAGCAAAAAATCTTAGCGCTCGTCAGAGTCGTCAATAGCAACAGCACTTTTAATATCACACAAAGTATTAGCTAAGAGAAAAGAAGGGTGGGTCATATTTTTGCCACTTTATTTCGCTATAAGTTCCATTAACAAACGCTTCATTGCCCACCAGTATTGACCAAAGCATAACGCCCAACCATACTATTAAAAGAGGAAAACATTCTAATGCCGTGCTGGCGATGCGATGATGATTCTGATTGCGCTGCGTCTCCCTTTAAAAAACTAAATTTACAAGACTATGATATTCTCTCTCTCTCTCTCTCTCTCTCTCTCTCTCTCTCTCTCTCTCTCTCTCGAGATTTTATATACAGTTATGTCCAACTAAGTTTTTTTAAGTCATTTCTTTCTAAATAATAGTTTAAAGATTCAATTCTTTCGTTTTATGTTATATGTCTTTGACAAAAGCACAAATTGGATTTTAGACTCAATCATCAAATATATTTTTATATCGAAAATTATACGATACTAAACTATTTTTTCAACTTAATCATTGAATTGTAAAAAAAACTCTAAAAAATTTTTGCTATTTATTAAGCGTAGCATTAAAAATTTAATCACTGAATTCTTTAAAAAAAATTAAATTTATATTCATCTAAAGTATTAAATAATCAAATTATATTTTATCAGTAAAACTATTAATATGATTAAAGGCAGATAAAATTAATTTAATTAAACTTAACACAATTTTCTGTTTTATCAATTTATTCATTTATTATCTCTATTTTGCAACTAGAAGTACAGCACAACGAATAGCAAGAAACTTATCAAGCATGAGGTCAACACTGATATACAGCACTGCTATACACGAAAGAGCCATTTAAAGCGTAAATTAAAATAGTAAATCAATCCACGCGTCGTATGTTTGGTTATAATATTTATTTGTTAATTACAATCGAAAATAAACAGATTTCGAAACGAAATCTTTTAATATAAATTAAAAGACAACTTTATATCACATATTTGTTTGTTAATGTAATAAATTACTTCTATTAATTAGTAAAAAAACGAAAATATATTTTAAATAATAATTTCGCTTCAAAAACATATTGATTTGATGTTACGTACGGTCCATGACTTTAACGAAATACAAATGCTATCTCAATAAAATGATTGATGAGCGTATACTATGCAATCACAAGATTTTATATTATTTATATTTTGAAACACAAAACTAGAAACCAAATAAAAAATTGTCATTTAAGCGAAATTAGTAAGTATTAGATAAAAAACGCAGACACTTTTATTACTGAATGTTGAATTAAAAAAACTGAGTCATAAATTTCAAAACAAATAAAAAATAAAATATGTGTTTAAGTTTTGACTTAAAACATTAATACAGTTGAGTAAACTTTAAGAAAAACAATTTTTTGTACTATAGAAATGAAAGATTGCCACAAACTAAAGAAAATATTAAAATCTCAAAACTAAATGAAATAAAATATTATTTATTGTGAAAAAAACTTGAAAAATACTATTAGAAAAGAAAATATTATTTGTACTTTTTTCCTTTTGCTATGATTTCCAGTCTAACAGCCATCACTAATTCAGGATCAGATCAGAGTTCTTGAATCCTGTTTTAATTCGTTGTCAGTAATACATCCAATTGATTCAAACTACATAAGTACACTTGGATACTCATTCTATGGAAGGGAGAAATAAAAGAATGGGTATTCTGGTAAATATAACTAACTATTATGCTTTTTTTTGTTGTGTCCGTTCAAACACATTTTCAAAGGGAGTCGCGTCTCTTTGATCTCTTGGGGATATGACTAGATGTGAGGGAGGAATTGGATGAATATATCCACGCTTTGCTATTTTTTACGCTGTTTTAGTTTAGTTTGAGTGAATCTGTGAACCCGTCACCCTAATGCTGGTTTTCCCCACTGGTGAGTCCCCTTCTGGCATAAGCGGCTCTTTTGCATTATTGAGATCAGCTTTTTTAATGAAAATCAGGAGAAAACAAGATTTGGCTGCTATATTGCTTTAGCCATGTATACAATATTAGCGATACTGATAGCATTACCGAATGCTGATTTTAAATTTTCTCAATTTCGTTGCATCTCTTGAATCATCATCATCTTCAATGATGATCATCAACAACCAACGTATCTATCACTAGAACTTATATCAAACAGAATTTCCTTTTCTTTGCTTTAGTATGCAAATCAGTTTTTTAGCAATTTTGAATTGAAACCTTCATTTCTTGCTGATTCCTAATAGAAATCGAAGTAGAAGTAGGTGTGCATTCGCTCCCTGCAAATGTTAGAATATTTAGTTTCTTTTTAAAAGAAATAGCAATGGGAAAACATGGGATGCATTTCTAAATTCCCATATAATAAGAATTGGGAATAAGAGGATACAAATACTGTGTTTCGCAATGTATATAAGACTGCGACTTGTTTTAACCAAACACAAATTTTTACGAATGCAACGAAAAATATATATATTCTACGTTATACGTATATATATTCTAAATCCTCAAAATTACATTATATATAAGTAAAATTGTAATATGAAAGGGAGAGTAGCTTTTCAATTTGGGGGCGAAATAGCGGGGAGTCTATAGTTAATTTTTACTGTTATAAAGTTTATATTTAGATATATATCTATGATTCCAATTCCAAGTAATCGAATATATATCATGAGGTAAGGTAAAAGGAAATAAAAGTTTGCTTATTTTCTTCAAAAAGTAAAGAGCTGTACAAACATCAATAAGGAATTATCAGTGTTTTTTCAGTAGCAAAACTTAAAATGAAAACTTTCAAGTAATATAAAAATATACGTATATATTTCTATATAGTTATATATATATATATATGGCTCAACCCCTGAAAAGAAAATTTTATCATAAAATTGAAAAAAATGTAAGTATCAAATTGAATTGAATTTTAGTATTATCCCATTTTTATAAAAGCCTTCTAACATACAAAATAACTTAGTGTATGGTTCATAGTGTTCACCATCTCATCATATACTCGTTAAAGTTAAATTTTGACCATTGATGATCCCGTGAGGCACTGAGTGAGTGAGAGAGAGAGAGAGAGAGAGAGAGAGAGATTGAAACTAAGTTTGTTTTAGAGAATCCATTACTGATGTCCATCACTGAATAAATGAAAAGAGAGGGAAAATCTTTGTAAATGGGGGTAAAAGACTAACTCTGAAAAGAAAAGATCAATCTTTGTTTCAGTTTAACCCCCCATTGAATAACTTCCCCACAGCTCGAGTGGTGATCGATTAGATAGTGAAGGGCAAAGTAAGATCGGATAAAAAACCGGTGGACTCAAACAAAGCCTGTTAAAACTGTCGCTCTCATGCGCGATCTCTTTAATTGCTTACTGCAAAATTAAACACCCAAAGTCTATACATCAAGTGCGAGCAATAAGCTAGTATCACATGATCACATCACTTTATTGGATGGCGAAAATAGTGTGTATGTGTGTGTGTGTGACTGTGTGTGTATAGCCTTTTACTTTTGCTTGTTTTATTTCACTAACGGCACTCTACAAAAAAAGTTTATATCATGTACTTTTCGCTATTTTTTTCCACTACTAAGTAGATTAATGCATTTCCAATTTATTGCATTGCTTCACTTAAGCCAGAGGTGGGATATTTTATATGCAATCTTACTTTATGAACATTTGGGTTTACTCCCGTGAGAATAAATAAGCTGCTATGTTAAGAATTCTGTAACAGTCGATCGGGTATAAGAAAAATAAAGGCAAAGCAAAAAAACATACATAAATTACTTCTATAATTAGGTAATACGATATATCCAGAGTTTTCAAAATAAAATTATTTGCGATTGTTAGGCAATAAAATATTTGCGATGAGGTTTATGGGACTATAATGCGGTACACAGTAATGCAATGGAGAGAGTGAGTGAGAAAGAGAGAGAGAAAAAAAACATTAATACCCGACTCAATAATTTTGCCGCTAATAACAGGCCTGCAAATAAACTAATGCAAATGTACCAGTCTTTGCAGCTGTTAGTTGATAAGCAAGCAGTTATTCTATTGGTAGTTTGCGTTAATTTGCATATGCAAATGTATGAGCCATATATATTAATTGCTTTAGTATCAGGAACATTAAAGTATCATTTCTTGATGACAGTTAATGTCGAAGCAGTGCCAGTAAAATAAGTAATTAAGACAAGTGTATAATAGACGAAAACCAATTTTTAAATGTCTTTTTTTGTAGTTATTAAAAAAATTGCATGCAAAGGTAATGACTGGCGAACCAATATATAATAATAAAGGCACACAAAATGAAAATGTAAAGTAATACGACAGTTCTTATGAGTAATATAAGATTTGCTTCATTGACGATTGTGTGTTGGATCACATTCGCATCTGCAATATTGATTTTTTTTGGTGCATGTGTCGGATTTCATTTCTTTAAAAAAAAGAAAAAAGAGGAGCTTCAATGCATTTCTATAGTCGTACATAACTATGCGTCGATGCTGTCCAGAAAAACCGAATGAAGGAGATATATGGCATATATAGCCAATTATCGATCGGTGATGCACATGTCCAAACATAACAACCCACCGCACTAATGCTAGCTTCTCTCCTCTCCTCTCTCTTCCCTCTCTATCTGATGGAACCAAGTTTTGAATCTTAAATTGGTTGCTGCGCTGCACAACACCACAAGCAATACACGCAAATCGCATCACAGCGGCAGTGAATTACCGCCAGTTTTTGCGAGGTTTTTTAATATAATATTTTTGCATTACTAATTTAAAATGATTTGCATGAAATTTTAAGGTTTTATTATATTTTGGCGCATTATTGCAAAAGTGTCACAATAATAATCTAAAATTTTATTTTTAGTATTTTTCTACTCATTTTGCTTCATCTGTACGTTTGTTTAGAAATGATGCTCACGGGTATCGTTTAAAAGAATGAACCCAAGCAGTCATTTGCCTCAAACAATTTTTATACATGGATTATAAAAACAAGGATGCCTTCCATTCTCTTTTTTGCTCTAAATTGTACTCTCTCTCTCTCTCTCTCTCTCTCTCTCTCTCTCTCTCTCTCTCTCGCAGTAACTCTCCTCTTATCCCTCACTACTTTGCCTCATAAAATCCCATGAGATCTGCAAAACTAAAGCTTAAAACCAGTGGGCCATTAATTTAAAGTTTCCAAGAATATTTTTTCAGAAAAGAGGAATTTAGTGATGCAGGCAATGGTTTCGAGCATTGGTGCTGGTATTCAATGCTAAAATGTATCCTAAATAGAAAGCATAATGCCGTTAGGAAAAAGCTCTTTACGGAAAAAAGCTTGTCATTTACATTAAAGAATCAATATCTAAAAAAATCATAAAAGACAAAAGAAAATAATATTATATATGAAAACAAACGAACCTAAATATCAAACTTCTCTCTCTCTCTCTCTCTCTCTCTCTCTCCCTCCCTCCCTCTCCCGTGTGTGTGTGTTACGTAACATTCTCTGTAAATAATTTCAATTAGTTTCAACTTTTTTATTTATGGCATATAAAATAGTTCACAGTTTCTTGAATTATTTTTTCCTTCAATTTAATAGAAAAAACTAATTCTCTAGTGAATTAATTTCTTACTTTCATGCTTTTCTCTTTTTTTATTTCAATATATACTTATACATTAAACCTATAATAAAATAATAATTGAAAAAATAGCGCATTGTTTTGGAAATTCTGAATAAAATGTGTATCACATACACACAAACATTAATAGAAATCTATAATAATAATTTTTATAATCTATAAATAGAAAATATAATTTAATATACATTAAGAAATTAAAGTAAATGATAAATAAATATACAGTATTGCAAAATAAACTCATATATATTTATTTAATTGACTATAAATTATAAATTATAAGTTGTTTTCCATATACATCAAAGTCTTATATTTACATTTACTTAAAGAGTATTAAAGTATTTAGAGTTTTTCTAGCTGTTTTAATTTTTTCTTATTTACTAGGGAATAATCCCATTTAAGAGTTATTGATATTTTTTCTATATTTATTTCGTAACTTAATAAATAAACTTAAAAATATTAATTTATTAGACTTATAACTTTGCTACTATAAATGAAATTTTATTTAACAGAATAAAAATATCACAAATTAAAAAGAATCGAAAAATTAAAATCTGCTATTTATGTAACTTAACTAAAAGCAAATATCAATTACAAGGGTTGTTTAATACAAAATGATTTTTTTCCACAAAATTTAATATAAATAAAAAACAGGCAATTTTCCTAATCGACGTCAAATTTGTTTTTTCAAAAATTAAATCACTTAATAAATCAATTGGGATTGTTTTGGCTGAGTAGAAGAGGAAATTTATATTAATAGTTATCATATAAATAAAAAAAAGAGTTCGATAACACTATAAGCTATTATATGATAGAGTAGTTTCGTTTGTTCAACCAAAATACTCTTTTCAAATTATGCTAATGACAGTGTCGAAGGGCGATGCATTTATGTTTAACTCTTTTCGCTTTACATAACAACAAGTCTATTCAATATTACAACTAACTTTCATGCTCGACCTTTTTTGCATACAAACCTCATCGTCTCCCCTTTCTGCCGATATATTACGCACAAACTCGTACTAGATTTCTCAGCCTCACTTTTTTTCTCCAGTTCTCCCCTTTGCCTCTTTTATATATTTGATAGAGAGTTAAACAACCGTTTAAAATGCCTCTTTTTATCGCGGTTTGTTATAGCAGAATGACTTTCAACCCCTTTCATCACATCAATGCGGGGATGTAAGTATTATCCGTTGCGGAGGAAGTAGTAAAAGGATTGAGGAATAACTGAAAAAGCTTACAAAAAGCTTTTGGGGGAATTGAGTCGAGAGAAGTGTGTGTATGTGTGTGTTGTGTCAAACATTTTAGTAGATGACAAATTGAATTTATTTATTATTCCAATGATATTTATATATATTACTCCACATCACAAAAGAAAGTTAATTTATTCATTCATATTACAGTTGAACGAACAGAAGATTAACAGATAAGGGATTTAATGATTACTTAACCCCAACATTACTCAATGTACGCGTATTAGCGTATATATAGCCGTAATACTAGTTTTTTATTTTTGTTTGGGAAAATGATATCTCACATATTTGTTGATTTACTGCTTCAATAATTTATTATATTTGGTTGACCCTATCTTTTATATGAAAATTACGCATAATTTATACTAAAAGTTGATTTAATAAATGCATTTTCACGAAAGACCGCGCACATCACTCTATAACTAAAGATGCGCTGCTTTTATGGGTTAAATATTTAGACGTTAGTTAAACCGAATATTATAAAAACGAACGCAAAAATGCATTACTTAAGCGAAACTTATCGCTAAATGCAGTGATGGCAGACTTTGTTTTTTACTTAATATTACATTATCGCATACGGAACCACTCACAAACCACTCACATCTCACAGTCAGTTTTTAGCTGACCAGCACGAATGTTTTTTCCCGTGAGACAATGAACAGGGGTGACACGAAATAGTTTCATTATGTCTACTGAGCTAGAGCTCAATTGCAATTAAATGATATTAATGTTGTGAGGCATGTGTGCAGCCCTACATTCTACAGTATTGTACGGTTACAGTACTGTACACTACCCATTGCTGATCTAAACCAATATATATTGTATTTTTTGTGCGCTAAACTCTCTCAGTTCTCTGTTTCTCTTTTTCTCCACTCGCTCTCTATTTTCACTCTCTTTATGCTTTGAGTAATCAGTTGCGCTCGTTATCTATACTATCGTAACATGAAATAAAACAAAACATTTGCCCAAATTGCAGAACACGCACATAACTTTCTCATTAATGTACTGTTACACTACACAATATCGTTTCAAACGTATTAATGTATTTTATTTGCAAATGAATTGTTTTTTGCTCCGTTTGACATCATTCCCTGTGTACTAAAAGTCTCTCGTTTTTTATATAATATATAACTTATTTTTTTCTAATTGCAATGCGAGTGACGGTGACAAATGTGAAGCCAAACGTTCAATTAATTTCATTATTGTTGACAGCCAATTAATTGATTGTAAGACACGTGTAAATGCTCGCTAATTAATTTTGATACGGGCTATTATTAAAATAATTGATCAATTATATTGTGCGTCATTACATTTGCGAATCAGTTCAATGAGTTTTCAAATGAATTATTTGATTTTCGACTAAAGTTTAATTATTTGTTAAGAAAAAAGGATATTTTTTAAGTCGAAAAGTTTTTTGAAGTAATAAATTTAAGTTTAGTAAGAGATTTAGGGTAAACTGTAATGTTTATTGTTTAGAGCAGGCACTACAGTATCGTATTGTTCGTTCATCATTCTCATCATTTTTACATCTTTAAGCAAAAAACTAGGAAAAAAATAAAATAAAGTTTTGTGCTGTGCATAACAGAAGGAAAAGATCGCAGCAATAACTAAAGAGAGCTAAAACATGAAAGACATTTTTTCGCGATTTTTAAACGGCTCATTGCTTTTTCGGTGCTTATGATGCAAAAAAGCTATATATGCATTCAATCTATGTCTAGAAATAGGAGCTCATTGCTCAACGCACTACTTATTGCACCCTCCATTCGGGAATCACTATTTTCCATACCGAAACTCGAAAAAAAAACTCATTTTCAGTATCTATATAATGGTTGTGCAACAAATTTACATGCGACGGCATCGCATCAACGTTAGAAAAAGTTTTAGAGGGGGAAACGATGGGGCGCTTAATTATAATATAGAGATATTAAAAAATTGATTTTAGAATCAGTTTGCAATTGCTGTGCACGCAATTGGGCGTCGCATAAATGCGCGCATCACTAAATTAAACCCTTTTTCGCATTAGAAAAACCGAATAAAAAGGGTATTTGGGAGGAGACGCAACAACCATTAACATAATGTATGATCAAAGAAAATGTGCTTTCATTAGTATTGCACCCTATCTATCCATTCTTAGCGCTAATATGTCGAAGCAGCATCGCGTCGACTTTGCCGTAGTATGTGGCATATAAAGCGCATTTAAAAATGTCTATATAGTGGGAGCGCATGCTGATTAGTAATACAGAGGAAAATTTTACATTCATTCTTTTTTAAAACTTTATTCGCCTCAGAACACAATCTTCTGAGAAGAAGGATGTACGTGTTTTTACTTAAACAATTTTTTTACTTGAAAAGAAAGAGGGGATAAGAATTGGATGAAACAGAGGGAAAAGCAATAAAGAAAATCGAAAAAGAAATTGAACACAAACACACCCTTAAATACAAATGCAATGCGTTTTTTGAAAAATACTCGCAACCAAAAAACAAAGTTTTTATTTCACATATTTTTTTGTTTCACGATATAAATTAAGTATAAAAAATACGCACAAACAGAGGGAGAAAGAGAAAGAGAGATGAGAGGGAAAGAAAGAGAGGAAAAGAAAACACAGTATACGACAATTTGATATTACCTGAAAATGGCTGATGATAGTTCTTGTGTTATGCAGTGTGTCAATTGGTACCGTTAAAGCAATAATTTTTTAGTCTTTTTTTCAGATTCAACAAATATTTGAGGTATAAAAACGGCATCCAATTCTTTACTCTACAAAAAATATTCTACTCAATGCCTTACAGTTTGCAAGTTGTCTGTGTTGGCGAAGAAACGTTTTGTGGATGGGAATGCATGCTTACTTTAGCTCTGGTCTTTCTCTCTCTTCTCTCTCTCACTTTCCTCTTACTCGCTCACTCACACACATAAAAACTACTCTCCTCTGGCATACTCTCTATCTTTTTTTACTATGTTTTACTCTCTGGTTTCTCCAAATTTAGCGCTCAACAGCACCACACACTCACTCTCTCGTCGAGCTCTCGCTCTTTTTTTAGTATGACATAAACAACATTGTGTGAGGACCTATAACAAAATTTACATGAGGCACACATACCATGCACTGAACTAAAATCTCAAACAAAAAAAATCAATAAATATCAGCTTTACTTTGATCGAAAGTGCATATACAGTGAGCGTGTATGTATAGTATGCGCTTCAATGTGATAGTGAGTGCGTCCAAAAAACTGTACATTTACAACTAGCAGACCATTTCTATGGATTTAAATCCATCGGAGAATGCATTTCCCTCTCTCTTTATATAACTTACATTATGCATATTACGCACACATTCCGCTGTTCAGTTTTTTTTCTGCTAAAGTTTTAAGTTTCAATATTTTTTTCTTAATACTTGAGGCAGTTTTGATGCAAGAATATATCATTATTAACTTGCATTACTGTAATCAGTTTTTTAGTTTTGAGCTAAACTTCTTATTTAATTTATGAAACTTTTGACTGGTTTCGATAAAGAACATACTGTACTCTCAATTTACTGTTATATAGAGGTTTTTTTTATTTTCGGCTAAAGTTTCGGTTCGAAATATTCGAACCATTATATAGTTATATTTAGTTCCAACCATTATATTTCGTTTAATTAAAATAAAATATTTACGCAGTAATTATGTAAATAAAAATTTTTAATAAAAATTTGTTTAATTAATTTCATTTAGATAAGTAAACTTACCATATATTCTAGTATTTACTTTGTGAAATGTCAACTAATAATACTAAAAGTTGTTATTGACAGTTACAAACAATTATTTCCATAGAAATTTAATTAATTTTCATTTTATTTTGTCATGGTTTATACATTATGGTACATATTATATTTTATTATTTTTTTCCTTTAAATAGAAACCAAATTTTACGCAATTTTATCGTATTTCAGAATACGAGAGTTATATAATAACTCCTGTTATGTAATCGAAATTTTTAAATATATTATTTTTGTTATGTATATTTAAACAATTTTAAATTATATTAGAAGTACCGGTATTTAAAAAAATTATAAGCAAACATTATGTATATGTACTGTAATCAAATAACTATATTTACGTGAACAGATAACATAAGTTAGTTAACAATATTTTATTGTTAATACAGAGCTATTGTTTCCGAATGTAAATTTATTAACAAAAAAATAGTTTCAATTTTTTGATTAACAATGTAGTCGTTTAAATTTGATAGAAAGGATATAAAGTTTTATTAAATAGAGTATGAATAACTGAATGCTTTGAAAATATGTTTGTTTGAATGACTTGTTTTTATTTGGCAAACGTTACAGATAGACAAATATACGCTGACTTTTTGGTAATATTGTTTATTTTTCTTCGATTTCACGCTTCAATTCATTAATATCAGATCAAATCATTGTGACATGCGCTTATCCTTATAAATCATTTTCTGTTTTATACGAGTTTGAATTAATTTATTGTACAATTTTATTTATTTAATTGTAAATATTAAGTTTTACTTAAACCATTTATCACATTTTATAAATCTTACTCTACTATTTATAAAATTAAACAAAAGTGAAACACACTTGTGATTGTATATATATTGAATAATAGATAGTTTTTACCAAAATAAGTATTTAAATTGTATTATTGTCCTAAGAAAACCTTAAGAACCAGATGTAATCATACATTCGTCGTCTATTCAAATGTGGCAGAATAATTAATGCAAAAAAGTGTTTTCCTGAAAAAATAGTTACATTTGTTTTGTTAATAATGTAGACAATAGAGTAATAATGTGATATAGCAGTTAAAAGGCGGATGGATAACACTAGATATAGATAATTGCGGATAGATAACATTGTCCTAATTTGCGGCAAATATTGCAGCAGGTCTCTAGTAATATTAAAAGAAACATATAATCATATAATGGCAAAATTTTAATAAGCCATAAAAATTAGAAAATATGATTTGAAAAAGTGAAAATTGTCAATTTTATAAAATTATAAAAATCTAGTGTAACTTTTTAAGATTTAAAGTTCTTGAATAGACTAGAGAACCGTTAATCGATAAAAATAGAAATCCTGGTTCAATTTAAAATTTTATGGGCAAGT
>JAQIXJ010000670.1:0-29110 GCA_034700185.1 Phthiracarus laevigatus
GGACAGACAGACGGACGGACATACTCAAATCCATAAGCTCTCCTTTTTTGAAAAAAAGTGAGCTAAAAAATCTTTAAAAACTTGTAACTTTTATATTATATTTTGGTTTTGGAGACGCATCGAATTTTATAAGTTTTATTTATTTTTATGTCATTTAAATTTCTTTTAAAATTTACACAAGTGAATAAAAAAATATTTTTGCACTCATCGTTTCATTAAAATCACATAATTTTAATAAGCCACTTTGTAATTATGGCTAAGGATTATATATCATTTAAGTATATCGTGCAATCTGTAGTTCATCGCTATCGCATGCTGTATGTCACACATTAATTCAATCATTGTCGCCTATACTTTATTCAGGTTTTTCAACTATTATTATCGTTCTTCATCAGCATATGGCCACAATTCGTTGTTAATTTTGATCATTATTGCTCATAATTTACTTTGTGACCTTAAATTTCAGTTTGGTATCACAATAACGTAAAATGTGTTCTCCAAAACAATAATATATGCCCACTATGATATCAATTCACTTCTCGGCGTATATGCCACTCGTTTTATGTCAAATAATCTGCCAAAACTAAGGTGTTTGCTAAAATCGGAAAACTAGAATTGGCTGAAGAAAAGCCACCACCAATTTCTTCAGTACTCTTAGCAGTCAGTATCAAGCAATGACAGCCATTTTATATTGTCGCCCAGTGTTTAATTAAGCCATTAAAAACGCTTTTTGAATCGCTACATATATATTATTTCGTGGCGAGTAATTGGATATTATCTGACTTTCTGCAAATAATTTCTTTCAATCAAATAATTAATAATCTGGTTTCATTCCCATGTGAGGTACTAATTTGTTACCAAATGTGTTGCAGGATTTTTGCCCAATAATTTTCAAAATTTATCTATGTTCTTTGGTGAACGGAAATCACATGTTTATTATTTAACCTTAGCTGACACACGTAATATAATTATAAATAATAATGTTATGCACACATGCTCTTCCAAAAATTACGAGAAATGCACTACACCCTATCAGAAACGCTGTATCGTCTAAAGGGACTTCTATTATCAGTTCTTTAATTGGTCTGCTTATAATCTCAATGTCTGTTAGTCATCCACATTTTCATTCAAAAAGTTAATTAGCACTGAGACATTAAGTTATATTTTGTCAATTTATAGATTTAGAACTTCTCTTCGATATCAGCTATTTGTCTCAATATTGTCATTTGATAAGCCGCGAAAATAAATTTATTAGGGGTTACGGCTATTAATGGGATTAGTTTTTTAATTAACAGTATGCATAAAATCATGAATTTATATAATCTAGAACGACATAATCATTTAGAGATCGCTTTCGCGTTTTGGTTTTTCTTTGTAGCTGCCTCTAACCCTTTGTTTTTTGTAAATAATTTACTTTCCGCTAATTTCTCTTAATTTTTCTCAATATCTGTATCATATTCTTATAACTGTTCTTAATTATTTTTTCACTATTTTTGATCTTCACAAAATCTTTCATATCAAATAAGTTTTCAATAATATACTCTTTTCCTATAATAAGCGTGTTTTTTCAATTTCCTTTTTAAAATTTAGAGCTTTACGCGAATTGTCACCGAAGTATGGCTTCTCTAACTGCATTAAGTTGTTCTTTATCATAGGTTTCGTTTAGTTATTAACAACACTTTATTTGTTTAACTGTTCACTATTTCCCAGATAAAAAGTTGTCCCGCCAAGGAAGCTATATTTTTTTGTTACCTAATGACAATAGAAACATGTCAATCATCCATATTAATTTCCTTTTTAAAATGGAGGCTTGCAGTACAAAAACTATTTTCTTTCTGCCCAATTTTCCTCCGCTTTTGATGTTATCTAGTGCATCAAGTCTTGCAGTCTCTCTTCAACCATATTTTGTAGTCTAATAATACTTTCAATTCTAATCGTTGAGCTGTTTGCCTTAACGCAAATAAATGGAGATAAATTTATTGTCGTGATAATTGTTTTATTGATATATCTTAAAGCTAGTGCTAACACCAAATTCAAATCCTCATCTCGCCCATTGCTTAGTAGTCTCATTTTTTGTATGATTTTATAGTTTAAGCCCTCATCCACTCCATATGAACTCGTCGAGTAACTAGCGGTGGGTTCATGTTTATTTCTAACGTTTGTGCAAAAATCATGAAAAAGTTAAGATATAAAAATATCGTATTATTATCAGTATTAATTAGTTCGGTAAAGAATATTTTGTTGCAATTGTTTCTATAAGCCCAATAATTATTTCTTTTAATTTTTAACGAATCAGCACATGTTTAACGCGTTAAACCTTCCGTTGGCTTTACTACATTTAGATGACATTTGCAGGTTATAAGGCAGGGCACTAAGCAATCCAAATTCCTCTTTGAAAATGGATAGATAGATTCAGGTCAAATTTATCATTTTCAATAGTTTATAACAATCATTGTTCGTAATTATTTGTTATTTAACAAACTAAAACAAATTTAAATTTAATGTAAGAATATATAAATGAAAGAAATTTTTTTAATTTCGGATGTGAAAATGTTGCGTTTTGTTGTTGGTCACAATCCTGAAAGTAATACAAGTAAAACTTTATCATCAGTTGCAACTTGGGGTTTAAATACATCTTGGGAAATAACATCGGGTTAAAACCATTAAAACATTAATTTTTTATATTTGAAAAAGGATAAAATTACAAATATTAGAAAAAGTAAAACAAATGGTGTATAACACTGCTTTAATTATTTATAACTGTAATTAACATTTTTGGAGTTTTATTTTATCCGTTTAAATATGATCACCACAATATTAAGTAATATTTTGCTTATGATTAATTTATTACAAAAACAATCTATATAAGTAGGTACATTATGAAGCTCTTACAGGTTTAATATTTTTACAAGGCTAAATCAACAATAAATAAATAATTAAACATTACATTAAATATTTGAAAAATTGTTTATTATTTTAAAAAACTTTGTTAAAAGTTTTAAATTAACTAACTATCATGCAACTATATCTTTATTATACTTATGAAATTTTCAATTAAGTGAAGCTCACCTAAGCAACTACTTATGCTCAATATTCGTAAACTTAAACCGAATGTTTAAATAAAGACTGTAAGTTCTACTACACAAAAATTTAGTGATGTTAAATTAAGTTTATTAATATCTTTTATTTATTCATATTTGTCTGTGGGCACACATGTTAATAGATCTAAAAGAGTGAAAAAAACATATATACTAACATAAAAAGGATTAGCATTGGGAAATATTTGATATTCATATGTATTTTTTCCACCCCTAATAAAATTTTATTTACTGCTGCTTAATTCCCTAATCATCTCTTAATTTCGATTTTAGCTCACTATGAAAAGATAGCTATTGGATTTGGGATGTCTGTTACTCTGTGTGTATGTTTTTTTGTATGATATTAGGCTTTTATTGAGAAAAAAATCCATCAAAAAACTTTAAACGGCAACAAAATGTAGAAACTTTGGTTTAAAATAGACAAAATATGTGATAACCAGGTGTCTTAGAGGCGGGGTTTGGAGGTTACCCTTTTCCCCTATAACTCTTTAAAAAGTTGACCCTCCTTAAATAAAAATGGAAAATTTTATCTTTATTATTATATTTAAAATTAACTGATGGTGTTGCGAATTTTTATGTAATGTTTAATTTTAGCATTCTTTTAAAGTTACATATTGTCTGTGATTCATTAATATTCTAAAATTACATCTTAACTATTTAAGCTCTATTTATTAACATCTTTACTACCAGTTATTAAATGTCGAATTAAAATATTTTAAAATTTTTAAATGTTTGATTCGTTGGTTATTTTAGGACAAATAAAGTGATAATATTAAGTATTTTAATGAAACTAAAACGCATAAACCGGTAATGTTGACACTAAACCATTGTTTTACAAATTACTTTTTTGGCCAGCCTTAGCTTTAGTAGAAGAATAAATGGTAATAAAATCAACTAAATATTGTACTCAAGTATTACAAAAAAATAAAACGAAATAGATACTTATAATCAATTTTAATTAGTTATGATAAAATTCCATAATGTATGTTTACACTGATATTTTAAAAGTACAGTCTTTTTAGGTCTTCTTAAAATAACAAATCTTCATGAATAGGCCATCAGCGCCTTCTCATAACTTTTAAATGTTATAAAATTAATTTATAGTAGAAGCCTATACCTATGTTTAACAAAAACATGATAAATAAACTTAATATTAAGTTAAACTAAAATTTTAAGTTAATTATATCAATGAAAACTTAATAAAATTACTATAATAAGCATTCTATGTAGAAAATTATATTAATTTATATTTCATTTTTGACTGTTTTCTTTGTTTAAAACAAAGTATACATTTGTAAAAGTGTGTACTTTTATTTGCTATCCTACTTTGATAAGGAGCGCAACTAATACAATAATTGTTATTCAGTTACATTTTGTAAAAACATTCAAAACTAACTGAAATAAATCAATAATTAAGGATGAAAATGCGTTTAGTTAGATACCAATATTAAAATAATTAATATAATCTATATAGTTATCTTTTGCATTCTATAATTGTTTATACAAATTAAAATAGTATGCAAGTAGTATATAATACCCCTCTATTCAGGGGTTTTTGACCAAATTTCAACTTCTGGCCGATTTTAAATTATTTAAAAATATTGCAGAAAAAACTATAAGAAAAAATGTAAAAAATAAGTATATATAAAAAACTGAAGGTTGACAATTAAATACATGCAATTTCAATGAATTATTTATGTGGGAAATCCTAATGCAAAAAAAGTGGTATAAAAAATAGCAAAAAAAACTTCATAAAGATCACCATAATAAATGGTATAAAAAAGAGCTTAAAAAACAAGATCGAAACTGTCATAAAATCTAACTTTGTAAAGTAAATTTCTGTTAGTATATAATCGCGCGCTGTCTCCGTTCCCTCGCTCTCATTAGTAAATATTATTTTTCATAAAATTGAATTTTTACTTATAATTTCAGATTTTTACATAAACCAAGCCAATAATCAATTCTATTTTTAAAATTATATTCATTATAATTCAATGAAAACGGAATATCCCGATCGGTTTTTTGGCTATTTTTACCCTATTTTTATCTATTTGGTCTAAACAGTTACTATAAAAACGGAATCTCCCGTTTTGATTTTTGACTAATTTTACCCGATTTTTATTATTTTGGTCCAAATTGTTACTATAAAAACGGAATAGACCAATTGATTTTTGACTATTTTAACCTGATTTTTATCATTTTTGTCCAAATTTTTACTATAAAATCGAAACATACCGTTCTTATTTTGGACTAACTTTACACGATATTTATTATTTTGATCAAAAATGTTACTAAAAAGCGGAATCTCCCGTTCCCAATTTTAGCTTTATTTTGGTAATTTTTGCCATATTTTTCCAAATTTAATCTATTTTTGGGTATTTTTCACAATTTTTGACCAATATTGTGGCATTTTTTTACCAAATTTAAGCTTATTTTTGCCAATTTTTTGGCCATATTAACATTTAAATGGACTCATAATATATCTTCCAACATGGCGAATTAGAATATTATTGCATGCGTCCAGATACTTTAATTGATCTTTGCTTAGCTGATTATTGTTCGATGTATATAAGATATAAACAAAGGCCAAACAAATTAATGAAGTCAAAGATGAATAGCAGTGAAAACGAAGATCAAGTTGTTTATGAAAATTTGGACGAATTGGGTGAAATTTAATTGTTAAAAAATCGAACTGGATATTTGGAGAAAAGAAATAAGTTAAAAGTAATACGATTTAAACGGTATAATAAACAATCTGATGAGACAAACTACTATCGCGAGCAGTGTCAACTATTTGTGCCTTGGAACAACGAATTTAATAATTTAATTAATATTGGTATCAAACGCAAATATTTCTAGAACAAAGAATTAATAAGAAACAATGCTACAAGGTACATTTATTATCAACAAGAAGTTACGGATATTGAAGATTGTTATAAAGAACAAGGAAAAGTGCCCATAGAAAAAAAGATAATCAATACAAAATATTTCATATCTTTAGCGTCTGCAAAATGGATTATCAAACTGCAGAGTATAGTTTATCACAGAATATCTCTGACGCACATCAGAAAACTAAAATGGAAAGATATTTAACAAATAAGTATTCAAGCGATGAAGATTATCGAAAACATATGCGGTCATTAAGCACAAAGCAACGCAAATACTGCATGAATTTACTTCACTGTATAAAAACCAAATCGATTCCTATAAATAACGTGGTAATTGGTAGCGCAGAAGTTGGTAAATCGCAATTTATCAAACACTTTTACGATATTTCAACAGTTTACCTGGAACACGTCAAGAAACGCTTAAGCTATTATTATGTGCACCAACAGGAAAAGCTGCCTTTAATATAGGTGGTGTTACTACTAATGCTGCATTTGATCTTTTTAATCAAAATCACCACTATACTTCTTTATCGCATGATAGGCGCAACACTTTATTCAGTAATTTTATTGATTTAAAGTTGATTACTGATGAAATTTCAATTGTCGGTATATCACAATTCGAACATTTTAATCTTTGACTTCAAGACATTTTTTCAACAAACAAAATATTCGGTTTTTGTTTCGGCGATTTCTATCAATTGAGACCTGTTCAAGACTTTCGTTTTCAAAGTTAATGCCAAAAATAAATATGCTATTCTTTTTGAAAATTATTTGTGGCGAAACTTCGAATCATACGAACTAGCGGAAATAATGAGACAAAAAGATGAGAAGAATTTTGCGCAAGCTCTTAATAATTTTGCATCGGGTAATTGTATCAATGAAGACATCAAACTTTTTAGATCAAGGCAAATAAATGATGATAATAAAAATAGAATTCCGCAAAACGCAATACATTTCATCAGGACTAATGCGGAAGTAGATATGTTTATTTCAATTGCTCTAGACAAAAATACGTACGTCGTTTTTGAAAATCGTGCTGAAAATATAGCTGAAGGTGATGTTAATACCGAAGTTAAACAAAAAGCCTTAAATATTATTGCATTAAAGAAACGAACAAAACAAATGGTTTACCAACATATATTGTGATAAAAGAAAGTGGTAATTTTTTGATTACTGTAAATATCGACACCGAAACCGGAAAAGTAATTGGAGCGAGTGGAAGTCTTAGAAAAATCGATGTTGTAAATAGTAAACCTAATAGATTATGGATCGAATATAGCGATGCAAATATTGGATATAAAACAAGTCAGAGGTATCGCCATGTACTTCAGCGTAACGGAAACGAATCAACCTGGACACCAATTGAAAAGATTACACGAAATATACCTATAAACAACACGAAATTTCGTCAAAATATCAATGTTAAACGTATACAAATTCCAGTCGTTTCTTGTGAGGCTCTAACCATTAACAAAGAACAAGGAAAGAGTTACGATGACGTTGTTGTCAACATTTCCCCTAAAGATAAAATGCTTTATTTATCACACGTGCACGTTAGCTTAAGTCGATCATAAACAGCAAGCGGTTTTTACATAAACGGGAAGTTTTTTCAACCACGAAAAACGAACGCAGTCTTGAAAGTCGAAAAAAATAAACAGATTAAAATCCGAAGCATCGCTCAATTTTTCATTGAAATATATAACAGACAATGTATCAAACGAAAGCGTTAAAATTATGTTTAATAATGTTAATCGTTATAGAAAAATTATTTGGATATTGTTGTGGATAATAATTACTTGGTTGCTGATATTAGGTTATTCGTTGAAACCTGGGTAATGGATACAGTAGTTATAGACTCGTTTCACAAATTACATCTAAAAAACAAAGGAAAACGTATGGATGTGCAGTCTATTCGAAACTGAATTACAGTTAGTTATTTAATAAAAAATTTCAAAACAAGAGTAGTTATATAAACTGTATCGCATTAAATGTTGAAGATACTGATATTATATTAGATTAAACTCCGTTGGAACAGTGAGACCAGATTTAAAAACTTTTTTGGAAAACTGAATTAAATGCGCAAAACGAAAAAAAAACAATAGTCGGCGATTTCATCTTAAACATCTTAAGAGATCAAAACAATGACTTTATAAATTTAATGGACATCCTTGGCTTTAATTTAGTTAATACAGGTGTTGCAACTAATGGAAACTCTCAAATCGATTTAGTATTTACAAAGAATATAAAGATGGAAGTTAATCTATATGAATCCTATTTCTCGTACTACAAAGCATTATGGTTTTGAATTTAAGTTCAATTAGTTGTGATATAAAAAAATTATTTAAATCAGTTCATCAAATATAGAATTTGAATTATTTACAATGATATAATATTATTATTTTAATAAATAAATTTTAAAAGCCATTTTTCGTTCAACTTAGCTGATAAAGTTTCTTGAAATCAAACGTAACATATCAAATCAAATGATTGAGCCAAAGTAGTTTATTTATTATTATTTGCTTACATTCAATAATGTTATTCAATTACATTTAATTTGTATCGAAAGATTGCGTTTGTTCCTCCGGGAAATTATTATTTCCCTAAAGGCTATGATGGTAATCATTCATTTTTTAGTTTCATTGAATAAATAAGTTAAAAAATGTTTTGTCTTAAATATTTTGTTTTTTTAATATTATTTTTGTTACTCTATGAGAGTGTAGTTTATGGCATCACGGGAACTGGGATATAAAGGATGTGAAGAGGACAAGGGACAGGTAAGGATCGGGCAACTGTTTGCAATTGACTACAGGATGGGATTACGGGAAATTTGGGATTGCGAATAGGGAGAAGGATAGATACAGGTTATGAATAAAAGTGAGCTATTTATGAATATGTCGTTCTAGTTTATATTTGCTATTGAAGAAATTCAATTTTGAACCTTATTCGATTAATAGTAAATGCTTTACTAGAACTAACGTAAAAAAGTTTTGTGTTTAGAAAAAACTTTAATTACTTGATGTCAAAAGATAAACAAATATAATTAATTCTTTATTGATATATTTATTTTGGTCAATATTAAGCTAATTCTAAGTTAAGTAATACCGTAGATCGAAAATTAAAATTGTAGGCTGTAATGTTTTCTTTATGCGATTTAATCAAATTTTAAAACAAGCCATTAAAGATATAATCGGACACCACACCCATAACCTTTATTTTGTTACTAATTTTTATTATGAGTATCTAGAATATCTAGGAATATTTCGTAATATTTGTATTTATTCAAGTTCAGAAACAAACAATAACTTTAATTTTGTTTGACCGATTGACGTAACGTCTTTTTAAAATTGTTTTATGTGTTAGTATTAATAATTTGCTCATATATATTCTTTGATTGTTATATTTGGTATTTAAAATTACAGTTAAGGGTCCTTCATCATCTTTTGTAATTTTTAACTTTTTCTTACTGTATAAAATTCATAAACAAAAGAGGATATCCCAACTTCCATAGGGGATCAGCTCCATTTTTTGATTAAATTAAGAATTTTTCTAAAATAGAGGACATTTTTCTAAGCGTTTTGGCTGAAGACGCATTTTAAAAAGTTCATCAGGGAGCGCTCAATAATTAAAAAACGTTTTAAATAAAATAATTAATTTCTTATAAACGAATAAAGATTCCAAGATTGTTTTTTCATTAAAATTTAGATAAAATTATTTTATTTCAAAATATAATTTTTATAAATTTTTTAAAATATTTTTTTGATTTTTTTTTAATTTTTGAATCTTTTAAAAAATATTTAGTGAGTGTTCACAACATAAACAAGGGAAAATCTTGTAGTTCTTTAAGAGTAAATATTTATAAGAAAAAAGTTTGTTCCAAAAACAGAAAGGAAAGTTGTCAAATTAAACATAAACATAAAGTCTAGACAAATTTTAAGTTAAATAAAAAATAGTAAGTAGTATAGTTAGAATTAGGATTAAAACCTTTTAGCGTAGCAAAATCCAAAATAAATATTTATGTAAATTTATCGATAAAGCACATTGATTTATTGTTTTATTGATTTAATTATGCGTATTTATTATATTATGAACATGTATTACGTTGAACAAAACAGATTACTAAAAAAATCATGCTATGAACTTTTATGCATTTCATGTGATTTAAAATAATTAAAACAAAAGAAAATACATATATTTGCTATAAAAAATAACGAAAAAATTAATAACATTATTTTTATAGAAATTTGAATTTTTTGACTTAATATGTCCATAATATAAAAAATACTCATAATTAAATCTTGGATTTGCAATGTTTGTAACTTTGTCTGTCGTTCTGTAGACTTTTTTAAAATCACAAAATTCCCGCAATAATGGACAAAAATACGTAAATTTGGGCCAAAATTCTTTCACAATGTTTCATTTCATCACCCATAAAAGCAAATTCAAACATATAAATCGCCAAACAAAAAAAACAAATAAAGATAACAATAAAATGTTAAAATTTAGTCAAGCTAACCATTTCGGAGACACAGGAAAAAAGGATTGGCGATCAATTCCTATTGAATGTGAACTTTTTTCACTTATGATATCCATCATAACTGTTTGTCTAATGCATATATTAAAATAATGAAGAGAAGCGACTGGGATATGCAATTATTTGCTAAATTATGAAAAGGTTTTGTTATAACTAATTTGCTTGTTTGCCTCATGAATGCAAAAAACATATTAAATATAATAAGAAATCGATGAAATCCCTCTATAAGTATGGACAGACAGACAGACAGACAGACAGACAGACAGACAGACAGACAGACAGACAGACAAACGATCAGACGAATAGATTGATAAGTTCGAGTTCAAACGCTTTCCTTTTTGAAAAAAGTGAAAGAACAATAACTATTAACAAAATTATTTACAGAGCACTTAGAAGTAGAAAGACTGTATAGAGCTTTTATCGAGTACTCGAAAATATATTTTGGAATTGAATATTTTTTATTTAACAGTAATAAAATTGAAAACGTGATGAAAATTACTAAATAATAATTTTTTTAGCTGACTTATTAAATAAAAGTCGAGCTTATTTAATAATTAAATAAAACCAATATACAAATGAGTGGTTTCTATTTTTAAAATCCTAAACATGCTAAACCATTAAATAGTTTAACAATGAATTCTATTATTTAAATCAGATAATCTGCATAACTAATTAAGTTTTTAACTCTTAATGGCATAAATTGTTTCTAAAACTTATTATCAAAATTGTTATATCACACTATTGATTCTGTATTTACGTAATTTGCAAAACTAATATTACTTGTACGATATAAAATGAAATATATAATCACTATTCAAAAAAATACTGGAAGCAAATATCCTAAAATCAAAATAAACCTTAACTGACACCTAGAAATGGATCTCACATTTTTATAGTTGTATCTAAGCTAATAATTAAGTTAAAAATACTTTAATGTTTAATCTAAAATATTTTAAAATGTACTTATTAACGAATTTGAAATATCGTTTAAACTAAACTGTAAAATTAGTGTGGATACCGTTACTGGCAGTATAACAGACAGACGGAAAAGCATCTTCATTGCATAAGCTCTATTTCCTTTCAAAAAAATGAGCTAAAATTTCATTTTATAATAAAACATGTTTATTTTAAATTATGAATTTGTGACATCTTCAATGTGTTATGGTTTGCATCTTCATAAACAAAATCATATGCCTGCAAACTCAATGAGAAAGTATAAGCCAAGAGTTTTTAGTGGAAATTTGTCACTCATAACCATCTTATTCAAACTTATTCTAGACTTGCCACCGGATTATAGTTCTAAATAGGATACCTAAACTTGGTTTAAAAAATAAATTTTAATTCAATACAATTCCTATAGAACTACGCAATCTAACACTAGAAGAACAATAGTTATCACCGCTCATACAAGTCATGCAAATAAGAGCACTTGGGGTTGATAAACAATATGGACTCAACGGCAATGTTGTCAATTGTGCAGTCTCCGTTGACACATGTGTTGGCATCCTCGACCTTTAGATAAAACACACATTGATAAAATTAAGCTCAAAAGAGAAAGGGTTTATAAATTACATTTCATTTCCTGCATTTATTAACAACGCTGCAAAATATCTTATTTCAACTACTCTGTACATTGAATAAAAAATAAATATATACAAGAATAGATGTCAAAAAAATAAATATATACAAGATTTGATAAACATATTACAATCTATGATGCACCGTGTAAGTCCATATATCTTTTTGTTTTATCAAGCTATGGATAAGCTTCAAAATGCATTAAACTTGTCTTAGAGCTGAAAATAGAGTTGTTTATATGAGAACATACAACATTCCAACATCATCTGGAATCGCTGTTATAATGCCTGATGATGGAATTGAAATCACATCTTATAGAGATGTTATTATTGAAAAACGGGATTAAACAATTAAACTTATAAACGAACTTTATACGAATTATGATCCACTGCATTATGTTTTACTATTTTCTTTAGGCGATTTAGGAAAACATTTTAATATTCCTCTTTTGGAATAAAAAACATCAGTTCGAGAATATTACGCGTATAGGTTACAAGAACCCCAGAATCAAAATTTGCTTAATTATGGTTGTCGTTTGTTTTTGCAGTACGTTGTAGAACAGTATACAAAAATGAAGCAGGAAAGAATTATTTTAGGTTTAAACAAGAAACCATTAAAGCATAAGTTTACCAGGGCTTAGACAATGCAATTGAAGCTGGGGCAATTATCGCAGAAAATCTTGGTTAGAAAAATTATATTGCCTTCGTCTTTTATCAATTTGAATAGATATATGATTCAGAAACATCAAAATACAATGGATATTGTTCCTGAATATGGAAAACCAGATTTGTGTATTATGTTTACAAGCAATTCAAAGTGGGAAGAAATAACACACGAATTATTACCCGGTCAGTCATCTCTTAATAGACCGTATTTAGTTAGCTGTATTTTTAAACTTAATCTCAAGGAACTCAAAGATGATCTTTATCTTGGCAAAATATGATCTCATTACAACATTTAAATACAACTTAAAATTTAAAATTTAATTGCCAAATTATTTCAAAAGAATTCTTTATGGCACAATGAATGAAAAATTAAGCGCAGAGTTAAATTAATTTGTTTTATTATTAATATTACATAATTAATTTTAACTTAATAAGCCAAACCTATAATTGTAAAGATAAAACATTTATCTTATATATAAAAGTTTTAAAAGATTAGAGTTTATATAAAAAAAATGAATTTTAAACAAGTTTCTACAATTTTGGTTAAACTTTCATTAAACATCGTTAATCATAGTTGATGAGAGATAGGTTAAAGAGCAAATGTTGAACATAAAAACAGTAATACATTTAATTAAACACTATTTAAAAATAAAAGTATTCATCTTACTTGAAACTAGTGTTGATTAACTTATTGGAAGTCAAAAGCAAAAGCGAAAAAAATTTTAAATTAAACTTTTGCTTAAGCGAAAGTAAAATACAATGTAAATTAAAATATGAATAAAAAGCAAAAGTTAAAGTAAGTTAAATTCAAATTTTATTGGAAAACATAAGCAAAATACAATTGAAATTAAATATAAAATAAAAACGAAAGTTGAAGTGAAATATAATATTTTAAGCAAAAGTGAAATAAACTTCAAAAAGTAACAAAATGAATTTATTTTAACTAATAGGTTGAGTAATAGATGACGCTGTGTCCGAACATAAAAACATTCAATAAAATTAAGTAACAATAATTTATACTCATACTGTTTGTTTTAATGCAAATATAGAAAGCACGAGCCAAAATTTGACTTAATTTTTATTAAGAGTCTTGCTTTTATTGGGATTTTAAAATGTGTTTTTATTTTTATCCGCAACTAATACTAACGTGAAGTAAAATCAAATAATAAATTTTTTAATCTGTGAGAAACTTTCCCTAGTCTAATAAATACTGTTTTTATAAGTACTTATTTTAATTAAAATTAATACTTAACCAATAATATAAGTGAAAGTTAAAGATTAAGCTAAAAGCAAAAGCAAAAGCAAAATACAATTGAAATAAAAATTTTATTCAAAAGTTAAAGTTAAAGTAAGTTAAATTTGTTTTCAAAATTTAAGCTTAAGCAAAATACAATTTAAATCGAAATAAATATAAAAAGTTTAAGTTGAAGTAAGCAATATTATAAAAAATTTCATAAGCAAAAGTGATAGACAATTGAAATTAAAATCTATAAGTTAAACAACACTACTTGAAACTATAATGATGTAAAACGCTAGCTTTACGAAACAAATATTTATTTTTTATGAGAACGATTATTCCCGAACATTCGTCGTCTAATGTTGTTACAATCATTTTGTTTTTTACAGTTTTAAGGTAAGTTCACTTTTGTTTTCATTTTTATATTTCACTTCTATTTTAACATATTCAAAGTTAGCTCAATATGAATTTGTCGTTTTTATTTTATTTGTAAATTATGCTAAAATCTATTCTTCAGCCAAATTTGTTCCAAAATCTAATTTCTAGACTAACTTAAAATAATTTGAATATAAACTGTTCAAAATCTTAAATTTTGTAATTAATTTTTCAGAGTTAGAAATTAAATAATCACTGTGATTTAATGCATGTTCAATTAATCTAATTTAGATTCTATTGGATTGAAATAAAAAATAAAAACGTGTGAATTTATTTACAGAATTCTGTTTGATTATTTTGAGATAAATTTTCATTAATAATTTGAAATACAATTATGGATAAGAATGTAATTATTTTCTATTTATGGACACATTTATAAAAATTATCGTTAATCTGCGTAAATACTGTAACTCAAAAAACCATGATTAAATATTATATTTATGGGAAACAGTATCTGATATTTAATTTTTAGATCTTTTTCATGAAAAGAAATCAAGCTTATGCTTTTTATGACGTCTCTACCGTCTGTCTGCCCGATAAGATGTTCGCACTTTTATCTGATTTTCGATTTATTGTATTTTTTTACTTTTGTGATATTAACTGGGATGATTGTTATCTCGAAGTCTAAGAAAGATTAAAATATTTTAATTGATAAAACACATGAAACAATATACAAGAATATTTAACAATTTTTATTTTATAAGTATTGTTATTATCATTTAAAATCTGTTCGTCATATCGAAAACAGTCTAAAAGAACATTTAAACTAATTTAATTAATTTTAAATTATTTAAAACTCTTCATAAACCCTTCAATATTTAAGTTTTTCTCGATTGTTTTATATTTCTTGCTTGCACAACGAAATTTCAAATATCTTTTCCTGTCTTATAAAGTTGTTTAACTATAAATATTAAAGCAGGAATTACATATTTTATTATGCAAATGAAGTCAACCAACTTGAACCTCTTTGTATAATTACAAAAGGTATTACATTTTTTATTTATAGACATTTAAACATATATTCATCAGTAAAGTTTAATAACTAATTATAAATTACGAAAACTAGTATTAATATTTGTTCAATAGGACGGAATAGAAGAATTATTGTCGTAAGTTCCTTATCTAAATTAAGATATTTTTTTTGAAGTTAAGGATACATATGTGAAATGATTTTATTAATTGCTTACGAACTGGTACAAAAATTAATGGGTTAAACTTTATTGATTTAATTTTCTTATCTTGTAATGATTTGGAATGTATTCTTAGTAAATTTTGTTTTGACTCTTCGAAAAATAAAGATTTAATAATATCACGACATATATTGTATTTTTATTTCACTTTATATAGAGTTTATAAAAAAACAAAGTTATTAACATAATTCATTGCTTATTATTGTCGTCTATGTTATTAAATTACTTTCATTTTCATTTTTTATTTAACTTTAACAAGCATTTAAAATATTAATTATAAAGCTTTCTAAGTTAAATATAAACTTATAATAGTTTTTTAAACAATTATGTACTTTTTAAGATATAAAACATAAGTCATAACTAACTAATGGTAAGCATTATATCCTACGAATTTATTATTAGAGAATAAGACATTAAATGAAATGGTAACTAATTTTAAGTACAAATATATAACCGATTGTGCATGTCAATAACAATCTTAGAACCATCCAATGACTGTTATTCCAATACATTCAATTTAGATTTTGACAGGGACCCTTTAGCTAAAAATATATGGCGATTAACGAATAATTCAAAAATTTTGAAAAATTGAATTTTTAAAAAAGACTGATACATTAATTTTTTAAATTAACGAAATTTTTAATAAACTATTTTTTTCAACAATTAAGTTTAAATTAAAAATTTATTTAAAACAGACAGGCAGAACGTCGGACAGACAAAAGCATAAGCTCGCCTTTTTTTAGATAAAAGTAAGCTATAAAAGTGTTAAATAAATATTTACATAATATTTGCTATGATTACTTTTTATCAAAAGTTTATAAAAAATTTCACAATTTTTATATCATTTTTTGCATTTTATTGTCGCCTTACAACTAAAATTCAATTAGTAAAATAATCATTTGATTATAATTTCAATTTTTATTTCAATTCAACGCGCATTTAAATTGATAATCATATAACTATCAAATTTAATTATAATTTTATTATAAATTTAATTTCAAATAAACTTACCAATCAAAATGAACCGTGATTAAGATAACAAGTTACAAAACTGTAATCTAAAATAACTAAAATGTTAGCAATATATATTATGAAGTTATTGTAAAATTTGTCCGATTATAAAAGAATTATAAATATTTTTAAACTTTTTAAAGTTAATAATTGTATATTTATTGTAATAAATATTTATTTTATTGTATCTGTGTAATAAATAAATAATTGTTTTTTACTTAAACATATCATTACCTACAGAATTACGTTTGAAACAAGACATAAGTTCAACTTTTTCTAATGAAATTCTCTAAATAAATATAAATTTTTACATAATTTCTACTTACTACTGCTACTAACCCACTTCTGGGAATTTAGAACAATTATGCACTCATCAAACTTATAACACTGTTTTCAAACAAAACTGCTATAAAGTGGTTTGTTTAAATATAAAAATTGTGTGACAAAAGTTAGATATGCAAAACATCTGCAATACATCTGCAATACATCTGCAATACATCTGCAATACATCTGCAATACATCTGCAACACTGTTTTTACAATATACATTTAGAATAATGTTGTTTAACCTTAGTTTTTTATTTTCAATTGCATTTCTACATAGATTTTTAAAATTGTATATCAATAATATTGAATTCTATTTACATTTTTCATACTTTAATATTTTAAATGACATTTCAGTTTAAATTAATCTTTCAGGTTAAATTTTGTTTTCTTTATTAACATTTATAATTCGATTTTCAAAAACAGAAACAACACTAGTTGTTTCCATAATTGTATTTCATCTTAAACTTTTTTCGATTTCGATTTTTAGAAATTATTTAATTCAATTTCATTTCTATTTAGATACTTTACAGTTTAATAATTTAAATGACAATTCAATTTCAATTTTCAAAAATTGAAACAACACTACTATAAACATGTTTACATTCGTTTTAAGTAAAAATGTATTATAATTTAAGCTCACGTGATTGCTAAAGCTAGCATTAAGGGGTTTTAAGTTTTAGCAAATGATTTTAAGGTAATATTTGAACATAATTAGCGTATTTATAAAATAAATCACAATGTTGTGGAACTTGTAAAATCTTTTTGAAAAACATTTTTGGCAAAGTTTTTAATTCTTGAGATTTTTTAAAACTACTTGAACTAAAAAAATACTTCATTTATTATCATTTTAATTAAACTAAATATTAAAACAATAATTCTGTTATTTGGCTTTTTCGAAAAAAGCTCCACAGAGCAAATTATAAAATTTTAAAAAACAACGATATAGTTATAAACTTATTGCATATAAATAAGAATTCTTCTATGTGGGGCAGAAATACAATAACTTAATTAAAAAACTAAAAATAACTGTGAAAAATAAAAAAAGGCATTGATTAAAAAACAGAATATATGCCTCACATAATCCAATGCAAACCAAACAGAATCAGAAGAAATATATTTTCTTATTTAATGAAACAGTAAAGCTATGTTTAGACATCTATGCATATAATTATTGGTATAAATGAAGTATTTAGTTAATAATAATAACTTAAAAACTAAAACTAAGAATGTGCTAGATTGAGTGTTTGTATCGCGTGTAAATATTAATGTGAAATATTGTTTCTGATTTTGATTTGTTTGCCATTGTTTTTTAGTATGAGACAGAATGACGCTTAAGTGTAATCGTTAGATTTGCCTAAAAACATCAAAATGTATCTAAGATTTTAGTAAGTTTTAAATATTATTTAAAGTTACAAATCAATTAAAAACAAAGTGGTATGTTTATCATCTCAGCGCATATTTAACAAAATTTTGTGTTTATTTAAAAACGTATTTTTTCAAAAATTGAAGTCAAATTCTGGACCACTGTCCGAAGGTCCAACATAACAATTATAAGAGTAAATTTCACCTGCAATAATTTAAATGACATTTCAATTTCAAATAATCGAAATAAATTTGCATATTATATTTACATTTCAATTTCGATTTAAATTGCATTTCAATTTTTATTTTAAATTTTCGTTTAATTTAAAAAGCAGTTTAATTTACATTTTAAAATTTTTTGTTTTTTATTGGATGCTAAAATTAATGATTGGCAAGGAAAACAATGCTTGAATGATTTCTTACTTAAATTATTAAAATATTTTTGTTTTATTTGTTTTATTTACTTGTTTGCTTTAACTTTGCGTTTATATTTCGATTTTTTGAACTGCAATAATTTAAATGACGTTTCACTTTCAATAAATCAAAATTAAATTGCATCTTATATTTACATTTCAATTTCGATTTTCAGAAATGGAAACAACACTACTTTAAGGTTATTAGAACGCAAACATTAAATGAATAAAAGATTAAATTTAGTATGAACTTTAATGAACAAAATGATATATACAATTAATTATATAACACAATAAATTTTAAGCAAAATAAATCGAAATGTTCTTTTAAACCGGAAATAATAAGTACATCTGCCATATAAATGAAATACAAATTCATTTTAAATAAAATTACAGTTTGTTATAATTTTACATTGATTTACTTTTCCGATTAAATGTGAAAAAGGTTTAATTTTCCCAATAAATTACCAACCATAATTTTACATTCTTATCCAGAACAATTTAAACTATGTAAATTAATTATTATTTAAACCAATCTAAACCATAAAAAACATTTTATTCTGTTTAATTATTTGTAAATCAATTTTTTAAATTCCTTTATAAAAGCGTTATGATTTACTAAAGATTCTACATCTCCAATAAACTATTAAACATTATAAAAATAAACACAATCACATTATTATTTTTTAAATTGAAAATTTATCAAAAGTATAAGAGAAGTCATTAGATTTTTAGATTTGACTATGTCTGTAAGTTCTTCCGTCCGTCAGACCGTTAGCACTCTTATGTTAATAAAAGGATTTTGATATTTACTTTAAAAAAGGATATAAAGCCTTTTATTACTCTAATTAAGTGATTTTAACCAAATTCTTATAAAAATAAAATGTTTTTCAGGATATTCGTGTCTAAAACATGCCCAAAAGTGATTTCACAATGGATAAAAAAATGCCATCATTGTTAAAATCCACTAACAATGAGTAATTAATGTGTCTATAAAAACAATATTTGGTAAATATTGGCAAATAAAAGCTAAAAATGTATAAAAACGGTCATTAAAAGCCACAAAACTATCATATATATTAATAAAATAGAGAAAATGTTTTCAGAATGTGTGATTCAGTTTTTTAGAATGGGATATTCCGTTTTTTAAGTAATGTGAGATTCCGTATTGTAAACTACGACTTTCCAATCTGTAGATCAGTTCTTTCTCAACATTGATCTATTAAATTGTGGTAATTATAATGCAAACAATTGAGCAGACAATGAATATTAACGACAAACGACTCGTACTGAAAGAGTAAATCAACAACAGATGCAATTAGAGCAGCAGTTGCCAGACCTTTAACCAGTCTAACTTGTCAACACAAATTAATCGACATTTTAAGTGAATTTTAAAGGTGCTACATTTCTATTATAAGATCGAATGCAATTTCTTTTAAACTACTAAACTTTATTATCATGAACATTCAACGGTATTGTAACAAAATTATTTACTATAATATTCCCGTTTTGCTAAGCAATTGTCAGAAATATGCTCAATTTCCTTTTTTGAAATCTTCTCACCAAAAAAACGATAGATATATTAGTATATAATTGTTAATACTTTCTTTTAAACTGAAAAGTTTTTTCTGACAAATTGCAAAATATGAAAACTTTCTTATAATTTTTTTAAAAAAATAGATAAGAAGCTTTGATTTTATAATCTATTATAAAACCAAAGAAAACTAAAAAAACAAAGATAAATTTCTTCATAATTAATATTTCATGTTATCAAAAGACTAAACAATGCTTATTTATTTTTGAAGTAATAATTTTATTTTATTACTTTATAGAAAATAATTTGAGTTTTTACAAAAAACAAAAAAAGCATTTTATTCAAATTTACTCTTGAATAAACTGTATTATAGGATAAACTTAATTTTAAAGGTAAAGCAATTTAAATTCAAAATTAGTAATTCAACTAATATTATTTTAGCTGTTTCTTTAAAAGAGTTCGAGCTTATAAATTTTCTATGTCTACATATCTGTCTGTCAACAACGGTGTCCGCACTAACTCGACAATTGAATTTAGCACGTATTTTTAAATTTTATTTTAGACATGTTACTAAAATTAAGGGTAAATGTTAATTAAATTATATAAATGAATGTTTTGAAGATAAATGATTTTAACATTGTGTGTCCGAGCGTAAAAATGTTTTATGATATTTACTCTAAGAAAAGGAATTTACCACTAATTTATATAACTTATGTGATTTTAAACGATTTCTACCAGGCCAAAACTTTATTAAAAAACGGGCATCAAAATGATCAATATTGTCTTAAAGTGTTCAAAACTGGTTTTCAAATTATCCAAAATAAGGTTAAAATCGACAAAATTAAGGTAAAAATTTTGGTCGCGTGCTCCTTTTTTTGTATAAAATTGTCAAAAACGAGAATTTTTTGTGTAAATAATACAAGTTTATGATCCAATGCGTCCGTTTTAATATTTAATAAGGAATTTCATGATATTAAAAAAAATTAAAATCGAAAAAAATCATTAAATCTTTTTTTCTAATAAAATAAAAATTATGTATAATCAGACTTTAAATTTGAATGTGAGATGATGTTTTTCTATTAATATTATTGGCAAATTTTGAAAAAATGTACAAACATTAAAATTACTAAACAGGAGATTCCGATTTTGTAGTTTAAATTTGGACAATTAAAATCAAATTTTGTTATATTAGCCAAATTAATGATAGGCCAAATATTCTGAAAATTAAAGGAAAAAACCATTATACCAATAAAAATTATATAAGTTGTTCGGAATTAGCAAACAGAGATGGCAAGCGACCATTTATTAAGTCACATTAACATTATACAGTTAGACGGGTCTGACTGTAAAAAGTTTTTTAGCTCACTTTCTTGTAAAGAGAACGAGCTTATGGATTTGACCATGTCTGTCTGTCTGTCTGTCTGTCCGTCTGTAACGGTGTCCGCACTAGTCCGACCATTGAATATAGCACGTATATAATACTCATGTAGGCCATTCTCGTATTCTCAAGTATAGTTATTAGAAAGTGAGCTATCTATGAATGTGTCGTTCTTGTTTTTATATAATCTTAATAACTCAGATAAAACTAAAAAATCGAACTATGAATGTGGCATTCTTGTTAGGTTAATGCAGTCTAGTAAGATAATATAATCAGTTTTTGAATCTCAAATCTTTTGTAACAGAAGAAAGTAATGAGATCCCCAAGAATATAAAAGATTGCCAACTCACAGAAAAATATTCAGAAACATTGTCAAATACTAATGCTAGCTTTTTTTCAACAATTACAACACGTTAATATATAGCTCACTTTTGACATAAACTTATTAGTAAAATAAATATAAATAAATAGAAAAAAGTTGATATAAAGTTAAATGATAAAGTTGCGTTTATTCCGGGTAACACCATTGAAATTTAAATGATTAAACTTCAATTCGTTTGGATTAAGCACAAGTTCAGGTTGATACCAAATACCGCGAAGTCGGAATAATCAAATAAGTTAACTATTTGCTGCTTCAAAACAAAAGCCAACGCTCTTAATCCATACGAATCCAGACACCTTCCGATGATTTTCATACTTTTACCGATACTAAAAGTGGCATCTAAAGTTGAGTATCGGTTCAGTTAATTTAAATGGAAGAGAAGTACGACATATTAATAATCCATAAACGGCAAGTAAACACATTATTTTATGGAAGCTTAAATCGCAGATGAGAGCTAATGAAATTGCACCATAACCACAGTTTCCATAGTATCGTGTGTTATACAGTTTAAAACTGTTTCCAGAAAACGCCGACAATACATTACAGCGAACAGTTACTGTTAGACTATTATCAACGAAATGTTTGATCCTCTCGAATGATACAAAATTGCCAATACTAGAATCATTGAACTGTTCAACGACTAAGAAATCAGGTTCTGTTCTTGATGTCAAACATTCTTGAGGGTACTTATCAAATTCGGTGTGTGAAAGTATCGCCTAGTTTAACATACGAAACGCGTTTACAATTTCTTCTTGCAGTTGAGTGAAGTAATAATTTACGATTTTTCTACATTTTTTTATTGAGTCCTTACCACCAGAATACTTAAGATTAAATCTTGAGAATACTTTCCTTATAATTGCATCATCAGTTGATTGTTGAGTAGAATTTGTTTCTGCGAAACAAATGTTCGCAAATGAAACTAATTTAAAAGACTTTCCGTGAGCCATTTATGAAATTATTTAATGTATTATAATAACAGACTTATTGAAAATTCGATTTATCTTCAAAAACATAAAAGCCAATTAGATTGATTATTATTTATATATAAATCAAACAATCAGAAAATGTGGCCTAAGTTACTAATCAATTGATATTTAAATTAACAAAAATCGATATCTTTTACATATGTTAGCTCTGATATTGAACAAATTATGACCAGTGATTTTATCCATGTAATTGGTTTGATTGTGACTGCCATTTTACAGGTATCAGTAGCTCAAGAAACTTCAAGATAGGACATGCTCCACCACTGCCTACTAAACGGAAATCGGCCAAAAATGTTAGCACAGAGTGGGAAAAAGTAATCACCAGCGATCTCATTTATGTGCTTGGTTTAATTGTGACTGACCGCTTAATGGTAATATGAGCTAAAGAACAATCAAGATCAGACCGGTTTCAACACTGCCTACTAAACGGATATCTGGCAAAAATGTTAGCACTGATTGTATTCAAGTAATCATCAGTGATCTTATTTACGTAATTGGTTTGATTATGATTGCCCGCTTAATGGTACTATAACATCAAAAACCTTCAAGATCCGACCTGCTACACAACTTCCTACTAAACGGATATCTGGCAAAAATGTTAGCACAGATTGTGAAAAGGTAATCACCAATGATCTCATCCATGTACTTGGTTTGATTATGATTGCCCGCGTAATTGTAGCATAAGCTCAAGCACCTTCAATATTGGACCTGTTCTATTACTGTCTACTAAATTGAAATCTTGCAGAATAATTAGCACTGATTAAGATCAAATAATCAACAGTGATATCATCCATGTAGTAAGTTTGATTGTGACAGCCCGCTTATTGGTAGTCCAATAAGGACAACATTCATTATTAAATTTTATTCTCATAAAGATATTTGAAATCAATGAAAATATCATTCCCTCCACAGTTATGGCAATGTTTAAACTTTAAAATGCGTGTTTTTATTATTCATTTTGTTATTTATTTATTACACATCCATTTATTTTTTATTCATCTATTTGTAAAGAATTAAATTTAATATTAAAGTTTATTTTTAAAATATTTATCATCGATAAAACTATGAAAAAGTGAGCTTCCTGTGAATGTGTCGTTCTTCGTCGAAACAAAGCATTATGGTTTTCAATTTAATTTATAAATAAATGAATGTTAAATTTCTGAATAATAAAATTCATAACTTTTTTTATTATATTCAAAGTTTTGAATTTATTTAAATTCATTAAAGTAATGAAAAATTTATACATCTTGTTTAAGTAGTGGATAAACAAAATTTCAAACTTGAAAAATTATGAAAACTAACATTCAAATGTTATTAAAAGTGAAGTTAAAACTCGAAAAAAATAATTGCGGTAACTTTATTTTTATTAAAATATACTCTAATTTAGTTGATAAGTATATTACTTTTTTCATCCAAAATGAATGGTAATATTTCTGTTCAAATTTAGCGGATTAGAATATTGAATATTAGGTTAATTATTTTTTCATCTGACTGCAAAATCTAATGCAAGATATATGGATTTAACTATGTCCGTCTGTCTGTTTTTGTACACTTTAACGTTATTTAAGGGAATATCTAAAATATAAATAGCAAAATCTGATATTATGCCCGTTTGGAGTTTGTTTTTATTATTTTTACATAAAATTCTCATATTTTATTTAATATGATAAATAATCAAAAAAGTTAGAGTTGTTTAGTGCCAATTTTGTATATCAGCGAACAGATATTCCACAGTCCTTGAGGGGTTTGAACCCGGAACTTATGAGTCAGAACCAGCTTATTGATCGAATGCCCTCTCTCTTTTTCTCAAGTTTTGTTATGAGAAAGTGAGCTAACTATGAATGTGTCGTTCTTGTTTAATATTTATTATTATTAAATTTTTATAAAACAATCTTTATATTGAATAAAATCTATTAGTTTTATAAAAAAAGAAGAATCATCAATAAACTTAGTAAGAATATTTTATTGTATATTAATTTTACCAAATTAAAAGTAAAATTAAAAAACAAAATAATACCATTAAATTCTCTTTGTTATATTTGTTAAAAAAACCTATTTTGACTTTACGAATAATTGTGACATAAAATCATCACAATCGAATATATACAAATATTCGATTCATTATGTTTATCCATCAACACACAAATATTGTTTTAACATTCCAAAAAAAGTCTTCAATCACAAATTTTTTACATTTGCAAAACAAATACAAACACTTAGGAAGGTATTCAGATTTTAATAAAAATTGTTAAAACTGTAATGTTTACAATATCAGATGTTTATTACCTTATAAAACAAGTAGAGACAGATAAATTTGGAACCCCATCCCCATTATTTATTATTTTATGCTTTTCGCCATAAGAGTGGAGATTTACATCTCAAATTCATTTTATATACATACGATTCAGTAAAATTTTATATCTTCTTGTTATTCAAATTTGTTATATTTTTTGATCATATCAAATGAATAATCATTGAATTTAATTTAAGCTAATTTGTAATAGTCGAGCTATTTCAATTTTTAGCTCACTTTTTAAAAAAGTAGAGCTTATGCTTTTGACACTGTCCGTCCGTCTGTCTGTCTGTCTGTATGTGTGTCCGCAGTCTTATGTTAATAAAGGGATATCTCATATTTCTTATTTTAATAAAGGGATTGGAAAACTAATATATTTGTGACATAAGAAAGCATATACCTATTAAAAGTGAGCTCTCTATGAATGTGTCTTTCTTGTTTTTTAATTTTTTTGATTTCTTTTAAATTTTTTCAAATTTTTTGATTTTATCATTTCAAAGTTTTTTTTTAATTTTGTATAATTTGACAACAATGTCTTTGTTAATGTAAGTAATAACAAATATTAATTATATTTGTAAATTTTTCAAAAAGGTTTTACATACATTCTGATTTAAACTTTTGCAAATGTAATTGAAAGTGTTTACTAATATCTGGCTAAGTAATAGTTCAGACTTCACAGATTGATTATCAACTTTTTGTAATATATGTAAGTTTTTTGCAATGCATTCATAATTTTAAAATTTTGTATTTTATTTGTTTAATGAAAGTACTAAATATTATAAAGATAGTTGTAATTTTTAAAAAATATTTTAGTGCATTCTAATTAATATTCATAAAATGGTACTTGAGAGGGGTTACACTAAATCTTGGCTTTATAGTTATTCAGACTTCTAAAATTGAACAACAAATTTTTGCACAGAATTATTAATAATTAGTCATTTTATAGACTATTAAACTTAACACATAAAATTAGCAAAATGTATTCGAAAAAAATATAACGAAGGAACAAGAACGAAACATTCATAAAGAGCTCACTTTTAATAGAAATATAGATTTTATTAGATTTAAAAATAACAATTTGGAATAAACATTTATTTAATTACCTATTAATCTAATAAATCTCGCTCTGATTTTACCATTCTGTTGCGTTTATTAACTTCACCAGAATTAATAAATACGTATCTACGACTCTAACTTGACAAATCCATCGATAATAAGTGATAAACAGCTTCTTGTGCTGAAATTTCCGACGCTTTCAAATACCTTTCACCAAAAATTTTGAATCTTCTTCGAATGTTATAATTACAAGCTTTAGCCTCATCGACTGCCTCTTCCAGGAGTTTTGACATGCCGCGATCAGGTTTATTAAGGTAATTTAAGATGTATTGGACTCAGCTATACGCGTCAAGAATAAATTGGATGTCCATGTTGGCGCAATGCAATCGTAATATTTCCGGATTGTATCCATTAACTCTAACATCATTAACATTACGTTGCAGAAATACTTTTGGATTTTTTAGTTTTGATCGGATTACATAAATATGTTGCTCAAAATTTAAATTGATTTCTTTCAAAAAATCCTCGAAACTAATATCAAGCTTTGATTTATCTATTAGTGCTAATACTTTCGTCGGGTCTTTGTGTATTTCAAAGAACTCGTCAGAAAATTCTTCTTCTGTAAGCGGTTCCAATATTAGAGTTGATGGTAAAGGATACTGTGGGAACGAAAATCTACATGCAACAGTATCACCCTGAAACCGTTTGCATGAGAACGAGTGTTTGTGAGTTTGAAATCCAATTAGATTTTCATCAATATCTTCGATGTCTGTTGTTGTGTATGCATAAATTAAATGAAAGCATTTGTCTATCGATGATGTATCGTATTTGGAATAAATAGGGGATCCATACAGTTAAAGCAAACAATGCACATGAGGGCTGCCGCGATGTTGAAACTCGACACGAATATACGAATCAATGATAACATGGTTACTAAATGGTCCATTTGGATGCTGTGTAATTTATTTATGATTTATTGTTTAATTTATAAAACATAAGCCGCTATTAAAGTGATCCGTTTTTCAATTAAGTACTAAATCAGTAAATTAATTGTTGTCTTTAATCATTAGTCAATTCCTTTCATTGTTATTCGTAAATTCACGTAACTGTTGGAGCACTAGATGCCAGATTGGCTTGAGACTGCACTTCGAGGGTTCTTGACGTTCGGTCGCAGTTATTCTTATTTCAGCATTATGTTAGAGATAATTATATAATTTAAAATATCAAAAGCTTATTTTAAAATAAAATCATAAAAAATTGTTCTTTTTTATTTATAAGATTTGCATAACACCATTGTTTTAAAAACTATACTAAGATTTCAAAGCTCATATTAAAATAAAGGTTGTAATTGCCAATTACTATACAAGTGTTGTTTCATTTTTTTAAAATTGAAATTCAAATTTAAAATAATATTACAATTTAATTTCGATTTTGATTTATTTTATTGCTCCACAAAAAATTAAAATTTAATTGCAATTTAATATGGAATTTTTAAAACATTCAAATTAAATTCAATTTAAATTAAATAAATCCTAAAAATTGGAAGTGAAACGCAATTTAAATTATTACTCATTTTAGTAATAAAATTTAAATGTTAAAAATTATTGAAATAAAAATCGGTATCCAAATGGGAAATAGTTAAGTTTATTAAAAACATTTCTTTTTGAAACCTAAATACAAAATGTTAACAAAGAAGCGGAATGTAAGTCAAACATATAATATTTAGTCTCAATCGGCATTTTTGATACAATAACTTTGGTAAAATGATTATAATTTATTATTTCATTAAAATTATTTTTTAATTTGAATCTTAGTTACAATTGTAATAAAAATCTAATATTTGCATTATTTTGATTTTAACTGATTTTAGTTAAATTTTACACAAAAGTACACAATCTTTTTTCAGAATATAAAAATTATAAGATAAGCTTAACAACTAATTCTGTCAATAACAATTTTTTTGACATGAGTTTTCTGTATTCGCAATTACATAACTAGTATATATTATATAAAAACTACACATAGTTATCTATTTTGTGTTTTATAAGGTTTTATTGTAGTTTTTTATAAAAAATTATGAATAATCAATTAACATATGATATTTCTATCAGACTATATAAAGAAAAGCCATTTTTTATTAACAAAGCAAGCTTTATATCATTAAATTTAAAGTTCAAAGAAAATTACTACATACAGTTTTAACAGAATAACAATTTAGAACGTTAACCAATAACCAATAAAAACCATATTCATTCTAAATTTAAACCTAAATATGGTTATTTAGACTTGTTTTATGCATTAATACCATATTAATTTTAGAATACTTACTAATTTATTATAATGAACGAGAAAAAATCCTTTCTCTAACATAAAGATTAAAATCCATGTATTAAAATAAAAGATAAACTCAATTTTGTACAGTTCATTATTAATTATTTGATATTCTGGAATTAGCTAGAAAATTTTATTCCCTTTTAAAGTTTATTTAAAAAGTTATTTATTTGTGATTTCCAATTATATTTTGGATTAATAATAAAAAAATTGGTATTATGAATAAGAATATTATAGTATGTCTATCAACAAAATAAATATAAAAATAAAACATTACACGATAACAATATAGCAAGGATTCATTCGTTATATGAAATCTTCGCCTATTATAGTTATTATTAGGGCTTTGAAAATCGTTAGAAAAAAGGGTACAAAATCGTTTATTAATCGTTTAATAAAAAGGCTTAAAATCGTTT
>JAQIXJ010000671.1:0-29093 GCA_034700185.1 Phthiracarus laevigatus
CCAGGCTTTTCGTAAATTAAAATGCATGCGCGAGAGAGAGAGAGAGAGAGAGAGAGAGAGAGAGAGAGAGAGAGAGATGAAGTGAGTTTAAGTGCGCATAAAATACATTCTAACCCGTGATGTATGAACTTTTATCTCGTCTAACATAATAATAATAATACGGCGATTAAAAATTTTCGTTTAAAAGAGAAACAAAAATTAAAAGTGTAATTTAAAAGTATAATAATGAATCATTAATATTAATCATCTTCAGTGACGCGATAAAAAACTCATTCGCTTCTCATACTCTATTATACGTTCCATAAGCTGACGTTCGCTTTTACGTATAATTTATAATGTGTTTCACGTAAATGACGGCACACACGAGTGTACAGTAAAAAAGTAATAATAATAATAATAATAATAATCACACAACAGAATGCAGAACAGAGTCGCATCTGCAGTGTCTTGTCAATTGTCAGACTTTTATGTTTCGTAGGGAAAAAAAAGCTTTTATCCTTTAAAAAAAGGAGTGAATTTAACAGATGATGTTAATACAAACGCGTGTGTTATGTGTGCTTAATAAAAACTAATTTATCGATAGTAGTAAAAAGTTTTTTTCCATTATTGGTTTTTTGTCTTTTATTCTTTGGTTCTGTTCCACTACTACTGTTATGTTATGTGTGTGTGCGTGTGTTTTAATTGAAATTAAAAGAGATAACACACGCACACACACCATCATTAATAATCGATAATAACTGAAACTTGTATTTTTTAAAAAAAAACACACACAACTATAATTGAATTTAAGCGCAGAATGATATGGCGAAGAGAAAACTTTTAATTAGTTTTTGTCCGCTTTTCTTTTCGTTTCTTATCTTTATTATCAATTAACTACTAACTGACACAAAAACTAGCAAATAAATTAGAATATAATTTTATATAACACAGAAACGATACATTAGATATTATCTCGCAAAAAAAACAACACACTGTGTGACACAGCAAAAAATTGAATATTATCATCCGTTAACGAATGACGAAAATCGGATAAAAACTTCAACTTATAATAGTCTAAACACTAACACAGTCTACGAAGAAGAAAACGAAAATATTTGACATTTTATTGGAACATTCTAGAGAAAGAGAGAGAATAACGAAGCCGTTACGCACTACCAGTAAATAAAAATCGATTTCTTAGTGAAGTCTGCGGAACGCTTAAAGTTACGATGGCTTAACTCTTAAGAAGTCATATACAGTTTTGGTTAATTTCGATAAAGCAAAGCATGTGTTATGCAATCTCAAAATTGTTGCTTCGCCTTTCACTCTCTATCTCTATCTTGTACTTCTTTTAATTAATTTACAGAAGTCTTACCAGCATTATATATTGCTCTGGGATTCGAATTTATAATTTTATTAGAATTTTTTTGTTATACCAAAAAAAAAATAAGTTATGCAAATAATATAGATTTTCAAATAAGCTTAGTTTTATTACAATCGTATTTTGTTGCGCTTCAATATAATAAGAATAAATAATAATAATAATGCACTGTTTCCGATGTTAATGCTACGCATATAATAAATAAATTTCGCTAAAAAATACATTATATTGGATTAAAACTATTTCGTTTTATTCTATGCCGAATAAATTTCGTGCAGTTTAACGCAGCATTAAAAATATAATTAAATAAAAAAACGCGGAAAAGATGAACAAAAAAATACGTTTGAATGTGCGCTATTATAGTCGAGTATGGAAAGAAAAAATATCGAGTTATATAAATTCAAAATTAAATTTAGAACTTATTAATCGGAAGTGAATCATAAATCGGACAAAAAATTATTGTTCGCGATTTAAATACCACTACAAAACTAAGTTTTAATTTAGTTTTACGAAAAAAGCGAATATTAATAAAAAGCGAAATGCAAAACTTATTTAAATATAAACGGCAACATATAAACCGAACGCGTCTTTTGAATGCTTATAAATTAATAAATACTGCTGTCATAATAAATTAATGGACAAAATAAAAAACTGAAAACCAAAACTGTAAAAATTACAACAAACCAAAAAAAGCCCCCAATAATTTTCTTTAGATCAAATATGTCCAAAAAATATTTCGATATAAAAGTGCAAATAGAAAAAAGAGCGGAAAAAACATGAAAGATATAATTGCGATCGCGTGTGTGTGTGCGTGGTATGTGTGCGATGAGAAATGTTTACAGCATAAGGAAAAAATGGCATCTTTTCGAGATTAATTTTTATTTGCCATTTTCTTCTTCATTTTGATTCTATTTTCCTCTTTTTTATTTCTTTCTTTTTGTTCACTGTTGAAGCGAAGCATAACTTTTCAATACATATGATGATGATATGCATGCGAATCTAACGTATAACATACGCACACAAACACACACACATTGATATGTTTTCTTAAATATCATCTTGTTATACATCCAATCATATATAATAAAATAACAGCAAAAAACGAAACAAAAATCAAACAGAAAAAAACAACATATCAAATCCATATATTATTTGCATCTATTTTCCATTCTACTGGCAATTTATCATTTTTTAAAAAGCGAGAGCACAGCAAGCAATTCTTCATAGGCCACCAAAAAAAGAAAAATTATATCAAATAAAAAGTATCGGTAAACGAATAAATAGCGACATAACTATTTTCGATGCTCTATCTCTCTACTCCCTCTCTATCCATATTTAGTTTATGGCGAAAATATTTATTAGACTATTATTATTACCCAGCTATACTACATCAGAATGCGCTAAAACCCTCGCATCGCGTCATAACCGAAACATATTCGATCAGTTTTACTCAACATATTCCATAATACTCTTATTCCGCCGCAACCCTTGAGGACACGAACGAATCGAAGCACACACACACACTCGTCGCAGCGATTCGCTTCGCTCTTCTCATTTTAATTCATATAAAATTTTTTCGCATTTATTTCGTTACTATTGATTGACGACTGGTTGTGTGTGTATGTGTATGCGAGTGAGTGAGTGTATATGTGTGCGAACAGCATCCACACACACTCACAGAAAATCTATAGATGGATGGCTTTTAGTTTGGAGCACATAACAATGCAACTAACTTTCACTAAATGCACTTCTAATGTAATTTTTTATTTAAAGAAAAAGGAGAAAATTCTAAAAAAAAAACTCTTTTCCCATTTTTTCGCTAAAAAGTGTCGAGAATCCAATGTCTCCGACATTTCAGTATTGGCTTTTTATTTTTAGTTTGCTATCACTCTCTCACTGTATTTCCACTTGTTTTGTATCAGACATTTAGTTTTATCGTGAAAAAAAGCGTTTCTGACATTTCTTTTGCATACTCGCACACAAACACACACACACATAAAGAGATAGACACACAGGAACGACAACCACCTTTTTTTCTGTCTGCATAAGCAAAACACCAAATGCTAACCGAAGCGGATATAATATTATTTAATGCGTTTTAAGTGCAAACACACGTCGAGAAACAAACACAAAGATTCTCTTTTAATTTTCCTTAATCGCTCGTGTTTTACAGCAATTAAAATAAGAAAAGATGTCGAACACAATCGCTAAACAAAAGCGTTTATGTAAAACACGAAGAAAGTTGTAGCGGAAAATTTTTCATTAAGAGCAACAAAAAAAAAACGGAATTGAAAACCCAAAAACAGAAATATAATAAAACAACAAAATAACCGGTAATATCTTTTCTCAATAATGATAGTAAACATAACATTATTATTACTGCCAACATATCCAGTCAGTAAACGCAGATAACACTCACACACACATACATACACACAAAAAAATGAAAAAATAATAAATAAAAACATCATCATTGAAGTGATGATAAAAAACAAACTGAAAAAAACGCATGCAAAGTATAATTTTCCAGCTTATACGTGTACAACAAAATCAGTAACACAGTGTTCGATAAAATAAAACTTAGTCGTTATATACAAGTAATAATTTTCGGGATCATTATATAACAAACAGTAGCAGTGCAGCAGTATTACCAGTACAGTACAGTATAATAGTTAAAAGAATCACTTACAGGTACTTCAGTGTGCGCTTCGTGTTTGCTGAAGCGGAAAACGATGAGTTGAGAGCTTGCGCCCGCACAGCACAAGTATCGACTGTCGGCACAGAACGCGAGCTGCTCGATCGCGAACGGGTCATCTATTTCTTGAAGGCCATTGCTTTCCTGCTGACTAGTGCTGTAATTTTCGCCACCAGTGGCCGATGTTTTATTAAGTCTAGGTTTCTCGAATAGTTTGGACGTTTTTAGTTTGTACAACACTTGTAAGTTGACTAACAGTACAGCGGTAGTTGTAGTTAATAGAAGGTGCGTGCGTAAGTGCCAGTCAGTGTGTTTGCGTTTTGTCCGTATTTATTTGGTAACAATTTCGAGGAGATGTCGAGCAAACAAATGAAACGACAAAATTAAATTAGAGTTAGATTTTCGTTAACCAGATTTTAATTAAGCATAAGAGCGGAGTTTTTTACGGATATAATAATAATAATAATAATAATAATAATAATGCTACTCAATAAAAGTGATGGCATGGCGGGGGGAAAAAATAGTTCACCGATAGATTACGCTTCACAAAGCGACTTACTTCCAATTTATTCGGGTTTTTTGCGATACAAAATGTTATATATATTTTTTGGCCCTTATTAGAGTCATCCACAGCCAGTTATCGTCGCAATGGAAATAAAATACTATCTATCTATCTATCTAATGGTTATATACGAAAAGCTATATCTATATCAATATATAACAGTTAGAGGTTTATCTCGTTTATTGATTAGGGACAGATATTCTGTGCGATATAATTATGTGCGCGTTTATACACTTTCCGAAAGATAGGGAAAGAGAGACATCACAATAAAGCGTAGAAGAGAGACATTTTTTTGTATCAAAAATTTTTTCCTCTCTCGCAACGCTGCGAAACGTTGCGCCACTACCGCTGCAGCAGCAGTGCATTGCAGAGTTGGATCGAAAGAATTTCATTATTATTCTGGCAAAGTGTATTCTGTGCACAATACACTTGGTAATAGACTAAGCTATTCCGGAGGTAGTTTTAGTTTAGTTGAGTTTTATTCTCTCTCTCCAGCTTTGATATATAAGTAGTAATGAGCTAAACAGCTAAACTGGTATATTACAGAGGAGAGTACACATACGGGAATACAATTGCATAAATGCGTTGGAAGCAAATAAAAACGAATCGCTACCTGAAGATGCGTCCCAGAATTTTAAAGATCCATCGGCGTGCCTATTGTTGCGAAATGGAGATAAAACAGAATTACATATATATTGAAATGCATAGATAACGTTATAGAAATATATACAGTATATATTAATTCTTATAGGCATAACAAAAAAGATTTGTTACACAAATCAATAGTAACAGTTTAGGTTTGAATGCATCAACAAAACAAAAATAGAAACCCTATGAGAATTATTATTTTCCAGTAAAATATTTAACGAATTTAAATCTTGAATTTTTTCCCTACAATAGTTATTTTATTATAATAATAGTAGTAAGAAGAAAGCGGAGCGGAAAATATGAAGAAAAGACGCTTATTATATATAAATTTTCGCGTCATCATCATCGCCATTATCATCATCATTACGATACTACCACTCGTGAACAAAAACGAGAGACTCTTCTCTCCACGCATTATCTAACTTAATGGCACTAATAAATGCGAATTATTGCGCTAATAATTAATAAGCTCGTCATTTATATAAAACTTTTTTAGACTAATATGCTGTTCGCGCTGTTAAGCGAAAATAAAGTCTAGACAACTTATAACGGCAAAGCAAAAAAAAAGGAATAAATAATAAGAAAAAGAAAAACGTTTTATTTACTTAAAAATATTAAGAGAACGTTAATAACTAATGTTTTATTTATTTTTTAGCGGACTTTTTGCAAATCATATGAATTTTGGGATGTTTGCCTGTCTGTAGACACGTCTATGTTAATAAAGTATATTTTGATTTTGTATTAATAAAGAGATTTTTATATCAACAAAAAAATGGAATGATACGAGTATTTTTGGTTTAATAAATAGCCAAATTGGTGGCTTTTTAGAAAATTCGAGTCATTATTGAAGACACATGTATCGTTGTATGAACTAAAGTATCTCTCAGTGTGTGAACTTAAATCTCGTAACTATTATTTCGACGCGCATGACACGATCAGTGATATTAACCGTTCGGAGAGTTAAGTCACAGACTGAATCTAAAATTTAGAAAACTCACTGAAGTGCTACTTTTATAAAATAAATTTTGAATAAATTATTAATAGTGTTTTCTTAAAAAATAAAAACAAAAACACAATAAAACATTGTGTAACAATAGAATTAATATTTTAATGTTAAATAAGTCCACAATAAACTATAGCTAACATAATCTGGTTTCGCTTAACAAACTAAATTAAAATCCGAATCAAAGCGATCTCATTATGCCTTTGTTTAGTTACATGTATGCGCAACACCGATACAACTTTTTTCTAGACATAAAAAATTATTATTATCGCTATCATTATCGCACGAAACGATACAAAAGGAAATTATAATAAAAACCGGCGCACACACGAAAAAAGAAAAGTGAAAGTCTTAAATGAAGCGAAAGAGTGAGCGCGCAAAAATTAGATTATCAAAACAATATATAAGTGACAGCAAAATACAACAGCTGCGCGTAATTTATAATACACTAACACGTAAATTTATATACACAAACCCGTACACACAATGCTAGAATGTGTTGTATAAATAAATTTAATGATAAAAAGTCAGTTCTCTTTCGCTGATGTGTGTGTATGTATGTGTAGTAATCATTTTTTTGTTTCACAGAAACACACACATCGAAATTTCTATAGACTCTCGATCGTGAGCAGCAATACAGTAATATAGTATTTAAAATATGTCAAAATATAAATTATTTTCAATGTAACGTAAAAATATTCGAGAAATTTTGAGCATATATTTAATCGCGAAAAAAAACACGAAATCATTTGCCAAAATTTAGACATAAAACAGTTTAATTTTAAGTGGAAAAATTTTTCCCCAAAAATAATATACTAATATATAATAAAACGAATATTACGGATACTTAAAATTTTGATATAATAAAACTCGTAACTGTTATTTATATACAAATAAAACAGAAACTTTTCACCATTAAGTACAGTACGGTATATATGGTATGACATTAAAAATAAAATACACAGTACTTGAACGGAGAGTGCAATGCGTGTGTGCACTGCACTAACAATACGTTACGAATATGTTTAATGATAATGATGATGATAGCGATTAATATATATAAATTTATATATAGACAGCAGTTTATAATTTAATTATTAGTTCAAATACAAGTACACACACATACTGTACATATATATCAACTTAAACCGAACAAAAATAGAATAAAATAATAAAATCCACGCGATTTAATTGCGTATACGCGTCAAACCACATTAAAAATACTAAAAGCCCCAAAAAATTGAATAAAATAAAAACCAGAATAATTACCCGGTGATGATGATTTCGGGATAGCTTAGCGTTGAGCTGCCCCACTCTCCACCACTAATCGGCCACTCTTTCTCGGAAAAACCGGACCGCTTTGCACCCTTATAGCCCACCGAATAGAACGCGGCGATGAGGTCTGTGGGACAGTCGGCCACGTAGTGGCAGTAAGTGACTGGCGATTCGTGCAAATCCATCGAATACGGATTCTGAAAGCATGGGTACCTGAAAAAAACACACACACCATTTAAAAGAAACATAAATCGAAACATCATAGCATTCGTTGACATACCCGGGGCTAAGCAGGTCGACAACCACCAGGTCATTATGAAGCAATACGACGATGGCGTACGGTTCGTTGAAGTCGGTCTCGTACGGCGTGTCGCACAGCGTCACGAAATCGACGATACTGTGCTCCATTTCGAGCACTGTCGTTGTCTTGCCGTGAATAACGGTCAACGTTTGCGTATCGCCCAATCTGTCCAGCCTTAGCGGCAACGACGACGACGACGAAGAGCTCGGCAATTGGCCACCACTCGACTCGTTCGCCGATTGGCTATTAATAGCGGTTGGCAGACCACCGCTGAAGATAATATACGAGTCACCGTTGCGCACCGTTTTCCACTCCGTCTTATATATGGGTTTGAGTGGCGGATCGGGTGGAACCAAATCGGTAGGCCGAGTGGCGTGCGGATACACCACCGAAACCGGTTTGGCCATCGACTTCACGTTCCACGTGGTAAGACTGCCGTCGCTGTGAGCGCAAATGAATTGTCGTCCCTCGTGGTGCCACGAAATCGACCGCAACGTGCAATTCTCGCTCGTGTACTGGTGGCGAAAATCGGCGTTTTTGTTGCGCAAATCCCATAGCACTATGACGCCAGTCTCGTAGCCGAGCAACAGCTTATTCGAATCGCACGGGCAATCGCTAATGTGTACGATAGAACCGGGATGCGTCTTACGCGACAATTCGATGGCTTTGTTCCACATGATGATGTAACCGGAAAGTAGGAACGAGTCGATGTTGACCACGTGTACGTTACCCTTTTCGGTGCCAATGTATAGCCATTTCGATTGGAACGATAGGTGGGCGTACGTGACCCGCTCTTTCTGGAATTTGAGCGAATGGATGATTTCGATTGGTCGGGCCGATAGCGACCACAGGTGTATGCTGTCGTCGGCGGTTACCGTGATTAGTGACCCGGCGTTTATCACGAATTTCATGTCGATTATGGCGTTTTCGGTCACGTGTTTGGCGTGTACGTCAACGCCCGGTCGGCCGAGTATGCGAATCGTGCCGTTTTTCGTTCCGATCGCTATTAATCGCTGGATCGGGTCGAATGCCAGTGCCGTTGGCCAATGAGGAAAGCCTTGGCGTACGATCTGTGAGCGACATTTGGAAATGTATTACGTTTTTTAAGCGTTAATAATTTATTGATTGGCCAAAAATATTTTACGTATAACTAACTTATTTATATGTATTTAAATTTTAAAAGGCGAAACATATGCGAGAGAAGATAATACCGGTACTGATGTAGTAAAAAAAATGATTACAGCAATATTATTATTATTATTATTTAACGTAATATACTTGTATATAAAAATATAAAATTTTAATATATATCTCATATCTCGCATAATAAACGATAAATAATTCATACGCGTTTTTTAGATGCGAATGCGATGAGATCATAACGATATTTATAATGATAATAAAATAATGAATAATATGTACGCGAAAAAACTAAAGTTTTTTCTCATCTCCTAATAATTGTACTGAAAATAATTCAAAACGTATGTCAATTTAAAAAACCAAAAATTTAATTCCACTCATCTTTAATCGAAAAAATAAGACACATATATCCTAAAAACTATGAATCAAAAATAAAGTAATCGCATATTACGTTAGCGACGGCGAAGTGCTCCGATTTGAGCGTTTCGTCCACTTCCAGCTCGGACTTCGCGCCCGAACCCGACGGTTGACTGACCGTCGAGCGCAGTCCGTCGAACATACCGCGAAAAAAGCTCGACTTCTTCATTATTATGGCCCGAAACCACCACAACAAACCGGTGCGCGAGTAGTGATGTGTTGTTGATGTCTCAGAGGCGTATAATCATAATCATGTGATGATATATAGAGAACTACGTTAACAGTTGCACTAAATACTGATCACTTGGTTCACAATAATATCCCATATTTTGATGTGTGGTGCGGATGTATGTGCGTATATGTGTGTGTGGTTGTGATGCGATGCTGTTGTTGTTATGTATGTATATGTGTGTGTCTGTTGTGTTTGATTGCGATGGAACACTGTTTTAGTTCTTAGAATGAGTGCGCACATAAAATAAAAACAAATCCGTTCGTACCGTTTGGAGTATTTGGCCGTACAGTTCACTTTCAAACAACACACGCATGCAATAACAACACTTACTGCCTAATAGATTATGTATGTTTGTTCATTTAATTATGTTCGGTCATTGGTTTCTATAGGCAACAGCCAATCATATTTTTTTTATTGTCGCTCTTTTATTTGGTATTATATAAGCGTTGTGTAATGTTTAGCGACTGTGTGATGTTAGCGTACCAGTATTTGCATTTGTTATATCACTGGTTTCGGATATTATTTTGTGTTTTAGTGCCATCTATTGGGATGGAAATTAAAATTGAAAGCGAATGTGTTTTAATGCTTTTAGTTTGTATTTCCATCTCATATCACAAAAACATAGCACATATGGAATTTAAATTTCTCGTTTTATTAATTAATTCTTACATTTTACTAACTATGTAACTTTACCGCAACAGATATATGGGTCCGGGATGTACCTGACTTTTTCAAAAAAAAAATTCATCAATTTATTAGAATTTATACGTTATTTTAGAATTAATACAAATTCATACAAATAGAATTCATTCAAATAAATATGAACTTAATGATTATGTTTGCGAGCTTTAATAATTTTTTGTTTAGCTTACGCTTTCTTTCATATTCCTAATTTTAAATCGAAATTTTAATACTTTTTATAAAATGAAACTAAAATAATTCCGATTAGACTCCGAGCAATGTGTGTATGTAATCACAAATTTTACTTCTCTAAATTTTTTGGAATATTATAAAAAGTAAATCAGACTAAGAAAATTTGGTAGCGTTTTAAAATTTATTATAAACTTTTCCAAAATTTTCAAAACGTCCGAAAATGTTACCAAAAATGATTAGTTTTCGCGTTTTGTATTTCATATGTTTTGATTATGAAATTCCTATGTAAATAACATAATATAAAGATATATAGCAGTAAAATAAAACTCAGTCAAATCAATACCTCTTTAATAAACTTTTGAAGCTCTTCGATACTTAGCCTACCCTTATGTTGAGTAATACTTATATCGCTTGATTTATCAGTACCCCTTAACTTAGCGGTTACGAAAAGAATTCCGTCATCCTTTATATCAAAAGTCACATCAATTTTAATTTTTCCTTTGGGTGCCGGAGGTATACCAGACAAATTGAATCGACCTAATTCTCGGTTATTTGTAGCGATATGTTCTTCGCCTTCGAACACCATTATACCGAAAATATTTTGGTTATCATAAGAGGTTGCATACTCTTTTGTCACAATTATAGGTATTCTAGAGTTTTGATCAATAATTTTGCTCATAGACCTGTCATACAATTCAATTCCTAAAGACATTGGTGCTATTTTGTATATCTTTAATTGACCTAATTCTTGCGCTTTGATACCGTTCAGAATCGCCGCCTGAACATAGCTACAGCCTCATCAGCATTCACCGTGTGATTGATTTGTCGGTTGGGAAAGATGTCCGCTAACATTTCTCTGATTTTAGGAATTTTGGATGAACCACCGACAATAATTGTGGCAGTATTTCGCACGGATAGAACCTGTTTCTTCTTTTCGCATTCGCATTTTAATCTATAGAATGCGACAGAACCTTCTTTCTTGCTACTTTTCACACGAATCTTGTTTATTTTATAGAATTCATTGAGACAATGTTCGACTAAATTTTTGTCGAAATCATCGGCACCTAAATGGTAATCACCGTTTAATGATATTACTTCAATTTTTTCAGCTTCAATTAAAAGCACTGCCACATCGAATGTTCCACCACCGAGATCGTACACAAGAACATTTCTAAAGATAATAAAAATTTTTAATTTATTTATTGAATTAAAATTTATTATTTAAAATGGTTAAGCAGTAAATAGTATAAAAGATTACAAGCGACAATAATTCCTCGAAATATGTGACACTATAAATCCACGAAAAACATCAATAGCATAGTTACCTAAGGGGAGTACTTGAACAGTGTTGATACTATCTTAGAACTCTGGAAAAGTGGAACAACCCTCTGAAAAATAGAGTTTGTAATGAAAATGCGATTATTTTATTGAAATAAAATTTGGTCTTAAACCATAATAAAAATTGGCGGTTAAGTCATTACACCCTCTAAAAATTTGAGATATTAAGAATCTCACCCCCTAAGTCTTCTGACATTTGGGAAACTGTGGTGAATAGATAAACCTTTTTTTGAATAGATAAAAGCTTAATAACTTTTAGCTTATTTCCACTGAAAGTAGGCGAGTTTATGGATTTGGCCATGTCCATCACTTCACCTTTCTGCCTATCTGTCGCCTATCCCTAAACCTCTTAAATTATAATAAACTCAAACTTAGAAATTCTATATTTTAATAATTATTTATTGTAAGTTAAATTTTTAAGAATGGATAACACTTGTTTTGTATTAAGTTTTAACTAATTTCCGAGTTTATTCTATTATTATTCTACAAAATTATTCTCATTAAAATTGAAAAAAATATACGAATATTCATTCTCACAAATAATTACAATTTTGTAGATATTTTTTCCAAGACAGTTCACATATCTTTGGAGTTTTCGTTTTAAAGTTTCTTTGTGTCTATACTTTATTTAAAACTGAGAAAAAACTCTTACACATAAAAATATCTTAACAAATTTATAATTCAAACTAAAGCAAAAATTAAGAATTTCTAAATGCATCTGTTTTATTGCACTACCTGTTCTAAATCATACCATATAATATCATATAATAATGAGATCTATCATCAAGAAGAGTGCGCGTTCGATACAATACAATAAGCGTTAATAAGCATAATACCATAAACATGTATACGTCACAATAATTGCTAGAAATTGGTTCATTAAAATAAACAATACATGCACAAAGTATTTAAACACGTAAAATCGGGTCTGTGTTTAATTGCGTGAGCATATGCAAACGGTGTAATATAACTAGTACTCTTAAAACGTTATACAGTAAATATTTCTTTAAACCCAATTAAAATTAAGATAATTTTTAGAATTTGCAAATTTGTTAATCTGTAAAATATTCGTTATATAAAAATTCGGGCTTTAATTTTAAATCAATAAACAAACCTTTTGTCTTTATTCGAGTTTTTGAGCTTAAAAGCTAGTGCAGCAGCCACTGGTTCTGGAATGATATCCAAAACGTTTAATCCAGCGATTTGTGCCGCATCTTTCGTGGCTTGTTTTTGAGAGTCATTGAAATAAGCGGGAACTGTTATCACAGCATTTGTAATTGGGATTCGGAAATGTTGTTGAGCTACTTTTTTCATTTCAACCAAAACTTTAGCCGATATTTGTTCGGGAACAAACAATTTAATACTTCCCTTTGATTTGACTTCAATAACTGGTTTATTGTTTTCGTCTCCCACTATTTTATATGGCAAATACTCCATATCGTCCTGCACTGATTTTTCATTAAAATTGCGCCCAATTAATCGTTTAATCGAATAAACCGTATTCCTCGGATCTATGAAGCTATTCTCTTTTGCATTTGCGCCCACAAAATATCCTTCATCGGTGAAAGCGACAACACTTGGCGTTAAATTTGAGCCTTCGTTCTGTATAATGATTTCTTTACCGTATTGTGTACCAGGTTTATAATACGCTATAATTGTGTTGGTTGTACCCAAATCTATTCCAATGGCAGGAATTGATGGCGTATTTTTATTATTTTCCTCCTGAATTAGGATAAATGTTTATTCCAACGATGAGTTAATTAAATCGCTGAACTTTTCTATTGAAAGATATTGATTTATGTCTGTAAAATGTGACAAAATCGATGTTAGCGTTTTATCGTGAAGTATTTTTAAGTTAGCTTTTGACGTGTAACTATTGCCGGATAAACACTTATTCATTTCTTCGCGATACATCACTTTTACGTCTCGCATTAGATTTTCTGTTTCTGATTTTTGTTTACCGCGATATTCTTTTAACAATTCCTTAAAGTCTTTAAGCGAACTTCGGATATTTTCTTCCATTTCATTTAAGTAAGGAGTTATTAATTGGTTATTTGTGAAAAGTGATTTCGCTTTAAATTCTTCGATAACTATTCTTTTAGTATATTCATGAAGTTTTTCCAACTCATATTCTGTTTCAAGTGTTTTGTAATTATTAAACATATTGTCTTCATATTTTTCCGACAATTGTTTGCATAATTTTCTCTCATTTTCATGAAGCTTTTCTTTATTTTTAAAATTAACTACAAGCAGTTTTTTGTGTTCATTGAAAAGTATTGTTTTAAGTTGAGTTAAATATGTTGGAAAAGAAGGAGTTTTTATCATATTTTTTAGTTGAAAATCATTTATTAATTTTTCCATTTCCTGATTTCCTGTTCGCTAATTTGAGAAAACGTTTCAATTTCAACATATTGATTGTCGTTTAATGCCTTTTCCAAATCCTATAAAATACAAGTCTTGAATAAATATGTGAGTTTAAGTCTTATACTATAAGTATTCCGACACATTTAGAATAAATGGGATCAATTAATTATTTGTTGGAAACCTAATAATTTTGATACAAAAATTTTATAAATTGGCAAATAAAGTTTATGCTTATTTAAAATAAACTTTACTTACTTGAATGTATTTATTTTTACTTCTTATGACTTCTTGTTTATAATTTGATTCTATGTATTTGATCATTTCTTCTTGTTTCTTCACTAATCCATTGAAAATTAACTCAATTTTTGCTTTTAATTCTATCAGATACTTGTAAATGAATTTGTCATCTTTGTTAATACAATTCGATTTAAACTTATTAACGGCAAGATTTAACGTAATGGAGTGATAGTTGCGTAAACTATTTATGCTTAAAAATGTTTCCATATGTGACTTCATTGTAGTTTCGTAAAGACTGATCGCTTTATTCAACTCTACATTTATGTTGGCAATGACTTCATTTTCCTTATCTTCGATTTGATTCTTATAATTGGTATTTGTTTCCACCAACTGTTTGCATATTTTTTGTTCGATTTCCGACCTTTCAATACAAGGAAACATCTCCTGGGTTTCGATTTCCTTTTTTTGTTTTTGAAAATCTTTTCTGTTTAAATATAAATTTTTACCCAATAAAATTTCTGTAGAAGATTCGAAATACGAAATCTGTTTTGAAACAGCATTCGATTTGTTTATTTTTTCTTCTTTGATTTTACCATCCATTGTCTCTTTGATTTTACCATCCATTGTCTCTTTGATTTTACCATCCATTGTCTTTTTAAAGGTACCAATTGAATCGTTGATAAATAGTTTTAGCTTAAATAATTACATATTAGTTATTAAAATTAGTTAATTTTTGTTTCATACAGTAAATAACCATTCTATTTCGGAAGCTAACGTATGAGTTTACTAGAACGTGCTTTGCGCCCAAAAGTTTACGATTCTTTTTCTGTTCTTAACGTTTCTTTTTGCCGCAACAAGTTTTAAGTGTATGAATTTTCAAAATGTTTGCTTCACTTTATTACTGAGTTTTTCATTTTATTACTTTTTTCAGTTAAAGTTTTTCACTGAGTGCATCTCTGATTGATCATTTAACAAATGACCATCAAATAATCAATCACCAATTTCATTAAATAATTTTATAAAATCAAATTTTCAGAATATATTATTACTAATTTGTTTTCATAAGCGCTATTAATGCTTATTTCAATCAAACGGATACTTTGTAAAATTTGGTAATTTAAAAATTACATTACAAAATCTTAAGTAATATCCGTAACATTAATTTGATAACGGGTTAAAATGTGTATATGATAATAGATAATTTAGTATATGTTAAATAGTATCATTAAATTTCTTAGCTAAATCTTATTTAACTTACTTTTTAAAGTCTGCCTCAAACAGGTCTGTCTCATCTCCGAAAATTGATTGAAAGTTTGAAATTGAAGCAATTTGTTCAGCTTCCAAAAAATCATCAAACTCAATGGTTTTTTCTTGATTCTCGAATAAATTTAGTTTTTCAGCAAACATATCGCAGCTTTCTTTAAGCTTAACTTCAGAAAATTTATTTCTTTTGTCTTCGTTTAATTTGAATATTTGGCCGAACGAAAACGTTAGAGTGTCGAAGCATTTCAATACTAATTGATGACAGTCTGGCGATTTCATTATATTTTCTTTGTTAACCATATTTTGAAACATTTGTGTTACCAGAGAATTGTGATATTTAACTAATTCAACCCTTGACAAAAAACTTGCATTATTCGAAAGCGTCTCTGTAACTCTTAACATATATTTTTCCTAAAAATTAAGTTTTAAAATTAATGTATTCATTATTTAATTAACTATAATTTGCCTTAAACTTCTTGAAAGGCACTAGAGTTGTATCTAAAAACGTGCCATTTGTTGATATCGTTTCTTTTGGGTTATTTTTGAAAAAATTTAGGTAAGCTTTAATATAACTGCAACTTTGTTCTCCCAATAGTGTTTTATTTTCAATACGTGGCGATGAAAGGCGATTAGTATTAATTAGATTAGTGAATAAAGACATTAACGCAGTATCGTATGCTTCATTGTTAGTCGAAATTAGATTCTCATTTTTCATGGTTAAAAAACAAATTATTTCCTCAAAATAATTCTTGAAAAGCTCGTAATTGAAATCTTTTGGTAATTGAATTTTGTTAAGCATTTCAACCTGTTCTTTGCTTTTTAAATCAACTCGATTAGTATTTTCATTACTTGCTGTTTCAATTTGAAATAACTATAAAGTAAATATAATATAGTTTTGTGCATAAAATGGAAGTCAAAAATTACAAATGATTTAAATGGCTTCGCTGCAATACTATTGAAAGTTTCATCGATGTTCATAAAAGTTTTTGCGAAATGCATGATTAGTTCAATTGATAGCCCATAGCTTTCATCAAACTTTTCGAGCACATTCAAAATAAAAAATGAAGAGACTGATAGACACAATCCTTGATAAGCAAACCAAAATTTATCTTTTATTCTTTCCGTACTGCTTCCATCCAAATCCAGTATCAAAATAACTTTTTGAATTCCATCTTCTAGATAAAAGCTAAATGGCTTTGAAAGTCTAACAGTCGATGGTTTTTGAACTGTATCTGTAAGAAAATAATTGTAAAATCACTGATTATTTGATATAAAAAAAGGGATTGGGTTAACTACCTAATGATATCGGCCCTATATTTTTAAAATATTTTCTATATTAAAAAAAATTTCTAAACATATTTTTATTTTAATAGAATTGGAATCACTAATACGGTCCAAAATTTAAAACTTTCAAATTAAATTATTTTATTTGTTCTAAATGGGTGAAGATAAATAAAATAATTTTATTCCTAAAATTTAGATACAATAATGTTGTTTTGAATAATAAACTTAAAAAAATTTTTGTTTTATTTTTGGGCCAGTACTACCTCTAAATTCAAAATCTACCTTCTTTTGATTCATCATTGCCAAATTCAAACCAGTCATCATTGTTCTCAGAACAGTCATCATTATCGTCAAACCAGTCAAAGGTTTCCTCATCATTAAACCATTTACCGTTATATGATTCAATAAAAAGTTTTAGAATCAAATCAATGATAAAGATTCTTTTATTTTTTGTTTCTCCGGATACTGTTATTATTGAAACCGGTTTGTCTTTAATTGGTTCAAATATTTTCTCAATTTCTCTTTCGTCAACTATGCATGCGTTTTTCCTGATGTAAACTATGTCACTAAATTTATCCATGTGTTTTAATCTTTTAGATTTAAATTCAAATTACGATTTTCCTTTTTTGGCCTTAAACATAAATTGAAATCAAATAATATTCAGATCGGAAATGAATGCACAAAAAGAGCAATTAAGACTTCAGTAATAGCACAAAATTTCTATAATTTAAAGTATCGTTTAGATAAAATTATATAATTTGAAAACAACTGTTGCGTGAACATCAGTTATAAATATTTATCCATAAGCGGGTACGAATTTTTCCATAACTCTAAGACTAAAATCTCATTAAAAAAGATTGGCAATATTATAAATGCACAGGTCCGGGCCCATGAGGGTCCTAAAGAAAACACAGACCTGAATCTGAGACTCAGAAGTCGTTTTGGGACCTGACCCTTAAATATTTTCAAGGACTCGGTCCAGTTTCAGGTCTTTGAGACAGGGACTTGAACCTGGACTCGGAACTCATTTACATTAATTTTAAATAAACAACGTTATTAGTATTCCATTTTTATGCATAAATTAATTCCATTTTAACATCTATACTTATATGACTAATATATTTTCATTGAACATATGTGTTTGAGCACAAGGCAAAATTTTTTTGATTGTATTTAATTTTAAAACTTATTTAAAAACTTACATTTTATGCATTTTACATTTTCATATAAATCCCAATTCATAGGAACTCGAACCTTACCCTGTTCGGACCTGGACCCAATTTAACAAAACCGGGACCTGGACATTTTTCATTTTTAAGGTATCGTACTCGTGCCTGAAGCTTTAAGGACCTCAAGTCAAGGGTCACAAAAGTCCTAAGGCGCACTTTTGTACATTAGTAAGCAATATCATAAAGAATTATTCCGCTAAAATTTTATCTATATGGTAATTTTGTTTTAATAGACATAATTATGAAATTTTAATGATTTACATGTATTGTGTAATTCGAGGCATACAAAAAATCATTAGAAAATTTTTTAAAAATAAAAAAATTTTCACTCAATGCTGTTGGGGTTGTTAAAATATTTTTATATTACTTTTAGCTACTTTATAAGGATGATTATTATTATAACAAAGATTTGTTTGCTAAGGAAACAAGGAAACAGGAATAGAAAAAAGTATAGGTTTTCCAGTTTCCCCATAACAAAAAAACGGATTAATTAGACTATATAAAATTACTTTTAATACTTTTTAGTTTTAATTATAAACTTATCATATATGCATAAAACAAAATTTAATTTGATATTGAGCAAGAGATTTTTAATGTAAAAATATTACTATATATTAAAAGAAATAAATAATAAGCTACCTTTTGAAACATCGAGGAAGAAATGGATAACAATTTTTGTATTATTGCCATATTTATCTAAAGAATAAAAAATAAAGTAAGTATATGTAGATTATAGAATACAGTATAGTTAAATTTACCCCAATAGACTATATGGAAATAAGCAAAGTAGTCACTAATAAAATCACAAGATATTGATAAAAATGTTCGCGTACATTCTATCTTAAAGATATATCTAACATGTTTTTTAGAATTTTTGTTTTTAAACACCATTTGTCTGGTTTGTCTGATAAATTTGTCACGTAAGAAATTTTATCATGCATAATGTACTAAAATTTTGTTTTTAACTTTTGCTAATCGACTCTAATACACAATGCTAAACAAGATCGAAACGGTCAAAATATCTGACTTTGCAATGTATAATTTAGTTAGTTTGTGTAAAATGTCATATAAAAAGTTACTGAAAAATTGAATATTATACAAAGGGTTTGGGCCTATAAGGGATATGGATATAAGAAATAAGGAGTATATTGGATCGGGTTATAAGCTTTTAGAAGGGTCTATAACGATTAGCAAACTAGTTTTAGGGCCAAACTACTCACGGAAACTATTTAAGGTTATATTAAACTTTCAAATTTGTCAAAATAATCCCAAACTGCCTAATAGTTAAAAACCTGTTAATTTTTATCAAAATTTTACAATCTTTAAGATCCCTTAATTAACTTAGAATAATAATATGGTCCCTTGATTTATATAATTAAACCGAACGGAGATTGTGGAAATACTCACTGACGAACGGGATGGCATAAAGACATGAACAAATCCATTTGCTAATCTAGTAAATCGAACTAAAAGTTTTTTATGGGATAGTAACAGGTGAGCAAATTTTCTAAAATATTAGTTTTTGATATACAATTAACTAAACTGCAATTTAATAGTATAATACTTACAATTATGATAAAAGTCTACATCTCAGAAATTCAGTCCAAAGTCTATTAAAATTATTGAATTTCGAAAATAACTTTGAGGGTGACATTCAAAAAATAAGTCAGATATGAATGGTTAATCTTATTTAGAATTTTAGTAAAATTTAGTAAAATAAAATTACTATTCAATTCAAATCGTTAAATATAAAACTTAGTACAAAATAATTCCTTTAAAAATTAATTTAAAATAATTTTATTCAAATGATTTTGTGAAATAATATTAAAAGTTTCTTCTCATTGATAAATCAATGTACTAAAAATAAATTAATTTTTCTTAAGGAATTATTAAATTTTAATGATAAGCAGTGATTATGTACTTTAACAGTTTATAAATCGAAAGGCAGTAATCTCAAACGATTGGCAAACCGGTAATTATTAATATAACATTTTTAAAAATTTATAAAAGTCTTATTTTTTATTTAAATGTTTTATTTTTAAAAATGATAACATTTACAATCAGTGATGCACAACACTCTAGCAGATAGCTAGAGCTGTGCGAATATTAAACAAGAACGGCACATTTATAGAGAACTCACTTTTTATAGTGTAATCTATGCTATTAAGTTATTGATAAAATTTAATATTTAATCTAAAGTTTTCAAAACTGTCAAAATTAACAAATATAAAATGCGTGGTAGCTTTAATGGGGAGAGATAGGAGAGAGAGAGAGAGAGAACTATTTAATTATATAAGAAATATAATTTAATTAAAACAAGAACAATTTATTCATAGGTAGCTCACTTTTTAGAGGTTAATTAATGCATACCAATATGATAGATAAATCACTTTAAACACAAATTATCTTTAAACCTTTTATTAAGATAAGACAGGGAACGTAATGACGGACGGACGTCAAATATTCATTTATGCTTATAACATTCGACTCCGCTCAAAAAACAGAGTTAATTAAGGGTTACTCGATTGAGCAGATATGGTACGGGAGGAGTAGGTGAGGTATGGATTAAGCGAAGGAGGTTAGGGATAAGAGATTGGGGCCGGGATCAACTAGTAGAGTTTGGAATGGTAGGATGATGCCTGGGTTGGGACCCAATTGGATCATGGTTGGAAATATTCTTCGACATATATATCATTCAACAGCTCAAAAAGCGGAGTTGAATGAGAAGCCACTCTATGGGGTGTGAAAATAGGATTAAGTATGGGCCCAGAGTGTGTCGGTCTGGGGGTGGTTACTTTCCGACTTTTCAAAATTTTAGGGGGGGACGATCAAACTACTCAGATTTAAGTGACAATTTTTTTTGCAATCGGACAAAAAACATTTTAAGAAAATTTCTCCATAATTCAGGTCATTTTTCATTTTTTAGGTAGTGTCAACTTTTTAGAAATCCTGGGGTAACCCCAAGCGCCCCTATTGGAAACCATGGGTTTAAGTATTGCTGCATTTATTATGTAAGAAACATAACTTCTAATCATTGCAGATAAACAACTCTTTTGAGATGGTTAGTCTACTAATCCATTTTAGCAAAACTTGAACCATATACGCCCAACGAAATAGGCCTAATTTCTAGTTGTTTATAAATAGACAGCGAATTTTTTGTTTCAAGCCCAAATATACAAAAAATCACGAAATTTTAAAGTTATGTGAATAATTTTAAAAATTATAATCTTTAAAACAACAATATTGTAGAAGTTTCGGTGTTAATTTTTGGATCCATATACGCAGTGTTTTTATTTAAATCAGAATCATAATCAAATAGTTGAGCAGTAAAACAAATAAATAATTATTGTATTGATGTAATAAGACAAAATCTTTACTTGATATATTAATATTAGACTTTTCTTTTTGTAAAATCATTTTAGTGTGAGAATCTTTAATCAGAAGAACCGTCCCAATTATTGGAATTCAAGGAAAATTATCATTCATTTTTCAAAAACAATTTAAATGGAATTTTCTCAAAATGAAAAATTATTTGGACATTAGCTATTGCTAGCTCATCAGATATCGGTTTTGGTGGATAAAAACTACTTTTCTGATTTCGAATTCCACAAAAAATTTGGTAAACGTTATGGCGACGAAACAGTTACCAGTATGTGACGATTACCAAAATAAAAGCCATCCGAAAGAAGAGAAAAATCCTAGTCCTTATTTCTTCGGAAAAATTACAAATATCTTTAAAACAAGAGAACCAACCGCTGTTTGGAGACATAATGCAATAAATAACAATCTGCATAATACCGAATGCATAAATAAATCATATGTAAAATTTAAACAAGAAGTTAATCGTACAAAAATATTTGTTTTCTTTGATCATGATCTTAGTGTTACGGAAATAGGAACGTTTTTTGATAAATTTATTAACGTGGAAACAACTTCTGGTAATATTCATATTCTTTGTTTTAATTTAGAAGACAGATTTCAAGTATATGACGTATTATCAATAATAATCGATGAAAACTATTCAATCAACGAAACAAAGACTAAAATGGCAGAAAAACAATTTCCGGCAGCAAAATATTGTTTGATTAATACACTAAACGTTTACGAGTCCAATATACAAACGTTTATTTGTAATGGCAATCTTAGTAAAGAAATGTGCAGAACAAGCGAAACCAAGGCAATAATATATTTTGAAGATTTATTTAATAGCAAGCATGAAAGCATACGTAACAATTATCTTCAAAAAATTAAGATTAAACTAAAATCCTTAAGTAACGACTATGGACTTGCGAATGAAATGCTATCAAATTACAAGAATAAATGGGTTACAAAATTAGAAACGTGGTTGTATATGAATAGAGAAGAGATGATGGAATTTAATAATTCAGTGAAAATACCGATGATTAGTTCGATTAAAAAGATTAGAAATAAAAGTGTTACGAGTTTTCTCAAATCATATTGGACTGAAATATTTGATAATTTCGTTGAACAGAACAATAAAAAATCGTCTGAAATGGAGTTCTATAACGTTATTGTAAAACCGGCGGAAATACTGATTATTTCCAGACTTTACGAAATCTTAAAATTTGGCATCTTTTCGAAAATAGAAATTATAGCGATTTTCAATAAGCTTCTCAACAAATTTAAACATAAACTCATAAAATATATAAATAACTATAGAATTCCTAATGTAACGCAATCGTATTATTCGTGGGTAAAAAAGTCAATAGAAAATAATTTTTACTCAAATGAATTACCGAAAATTTATCGGTCATATGAACAATGTCTTTCGCTTCTGATCAAAGCAAGAAAAGGTGCATTCCATAAGTATGTAACCGAAATGGAATCAAACTATAACGAAACAGTAGCGGTCAACGTTCAAAAACTCAATGAATTGCATAAAAAATGTAAAAGAGTAGCGCTAGAGTTTCATGACGTGAACACAAAAGAAATTGAATTGTTGTTCGATGTGAAAGTTTATCAGAAAATAAACTTAAATAATATCAATTCACTAAAGAAAGATATGAGGGAAGAATACCGCAAATACAAAGAAGAACATCTTAACTATAGTACACCTGCTCCTAATCGTGACACAATTAAACATAATAGTGAATCAATAACGTTTGAAAAGTTATCACATTTGAAGTATTTCGTAGTCCATTACGGATCGAAAACAATTAGTTACGGCTATTATAAAGACGGCGTAATTCCTATTAACGCAAACAAACCAAATCCAATTGCGCCAAATTCGATTGCATTCGGTAACAATAACATAGATTTTGATTACGAAAACGATGCTAAGCTTAATAGTTCAAATTTAGCGTCAAAAAACTACAATCTTCAAGACCTATTGACCGGTAAAGTGAATATTTATTCGTCTGTCGGACAAAAACAAGACAGTTTTAGACCCGATAATCATTCATTCACAAAATCTTTTGATTATAATATAACTTCTGCTGAAACTAAACTTTCGCGTGGAAACAAAATTGGCGGTATAATTAGTGTGGAGTCGTTAATCGCATTACAAATTTTGAAAGCAAAATACGATACAGAGGAACAGTTAAAACAGAATATTTCTAATTTGGTGCTTACGATACCGCAATACTATGGTTTAAAACAAATCAAATTTATCGATAACGTTGCGAAACTGGCTAATCTTGATTCAATTACTTATTTGTCGGAGATTTGTGCATTAGGAATACAATTCTTTTTCAATACAAATAATTTGCGACCAAATGAAACGAAACTAGTTTTCTTAGCTGTTATTAATGACCATCATTTCGAAACTGTTTTATGTTTGGTTCGAAACGATGGTATTCAACAACTTTTATATTATTATGTATCATTAGACAACTTAAAAAAATTGTCGACATTGCTTCAAAAAATTAATACCCAAATAGAATTGAGTCCTTTGATACAAAATGCTTTTAATACCTCGAAGAATGGTAAAAAACTTGTCGACAATGTAATCATTGCGGGATATTTCCAATACAAAGATAAAGTGGTCCAAATGGTGCAAAACAATTTTGCGGAATCAATCTTTAATCAATTAAATCATTTTGATTTTATATCTGGAGCTGTTATGTACAGTCACATCATTTCTAATGGAATCAATTATAATATTACTGAAGTTGCGAGGAAAGCAACGATTATTTATTTTTATTATACAGATAAGGCTCCCAAATCTTGGGATTTACTGCAAAAGAATCAACCATTAAATGATATCAAATACGACTTCATTGTCCCAAATAATCATTTTCCAATTGAGATCATCATTAAACAAAATAATGAAAATATTTTCCACAATAAAATTCCAGCCGAAATGATATTTAAGCAATGCGTTCACAATTTCGAAGTTCGCGTAACTACTAATGAAAAAATTGAAATAAGTTACACGATCGACGATAACATTGAGCGATCGATCGATGATTATAAACTAGATATTGAAGGAAATAAAGAAATGATTTTAAATGAAAAACGAACGATTGAATCGTTTGCAAAAAAGATTAAAGACGAAAAAGACACGATTAAAACTAGTTTACTTAAACGCGGACTAAAAAGTAAATTAAAGAAACTGCACGATGAACTTTCGTTGTTAATTGAAAATTCAACGAAGATTAGTCGCGTGAAAAAGTTATCATACTTTGAAACATTGGGAACAGCTTTGAATGTCCTGAAATTGGACAAATCAAAACCGGAAGATTTTGAACGACAAATTACATCACTTAATGCTTTGTTTGATTCAATAAAAATTTAATCTATTGGAAATTTTATGTTTGCTAATTGTTTAATAAAAATATCCGAAGTTTTGTGAATTCATTTTGTTCTATTTTAATAATGTTTTCTAATATTTCAAAATTAAAAATAACGATCGTGTTTTTTAATTATATTCATCGATTACAAGAATGGCCACATAAAACTTTCCGACACTCAGAAGATCACAATTTAAACGAAACACCATATTAATATTAATACAGAAATATATAATAATTTTATTAATTAAGTAAAAAAGTTTTTATTTAATTCATTTAATAATACGTGTGTATATCTGCCGTCAGGCAGATTAATTAAATCTGGCATAAGCTAGTATTTAATATTAATTATCTCAATTTAATTTATAAATAATTGAATTAACGGATCGGATCGTTAAAGTTAAGGTCTTTATTAAATATTTTCATGAAATCTTGTGTTGAATATCCAAGGCACCGAAACGTTACATAAGCAACACAGTAGTGTTCGCATGTGATACACGTCATACATTTTAGTGGGACATTATTAAATTTCCAGCCAAAGGAAAACAATTATACATAAATGTTATAAATTCTTTATGTAAAGATGGTAGGCCATACGAGTCAAAGAGCTCGCCAGTACCATCAGAATTTGAAATAGCTATTCAGTTCTCGCCTGATTTATTTGACTTGTATGTGTTCACAATCAGTAATAAGCTGTTTTTAAGTGTCTTGATTAATGTGACTCGAAAATGTACATAAAAACAGCTCTGATTTTTAATTACTTGTTGATTGTAATTGTGTCCATCTAATGATAGTCAGTAATCGTTTGTTTGTTTTCTAATATATTAATTGATAAAAAACTCTATAAAAACTAAAGCATTAAGACTCTGTTGTAGCACTTGAAAACTTAACTTCAATTCTTAACACACCCTTTTAAGGCTGATTGACATAACCAGATGTATAAAATCCTTCAGAATTATCTGCACTTAAATCAAATTCGTAATTTGTATATCCTATTTTTTATTATTTTCTAGTTAAAACATTTTAATATTGTTATTTTATTGGTTTGTTGATCGAAGTAAACCAAATTATTCACGACGGAAAATATCGTTCGGGAAATTAAGAGTCGGTGCTCTCAATTGGTATGGTTCTCCATTCAAGTAGCAGCATATAGAATTTAATTGTTATGGTGGAAATTAAAAGAATTCTTTTTGTAATTACCGTTGAAGGCATAGTTTGAGGTTTGTGCGACAAAAATTGATTATTGCGTGGTTCCAGTTATAACGTTTTCCAAGTTTTTTCCAATATCACCGCCATCAAAGGTCAAAAACCTAACTTCATTTCGGAATATAATACAACTAGAAGGGCTAATATTTAGTGCTGCTTTATGGGCAGAAACAATATTATTTGTAACAGTTTCTTTAATTACATTTAAGTGAATGTCTTGAATCTCTATTTAAGCTGTTAAATTATCGTCGGATATCATAAAATAATAGTCAGGTTGATTTGAAATCAACTTCAATTTTAGTGTTGTTCCTCCTAATATACACTTGTGTTGCAAAAACAAATCTAAATGCAACTTTACTTCGTAAGCGCATGTTTTACCTTTATGAGCATTGATGTCTGTTTTAGCTTACAACTGTCTTTTATATAAAATAATTTCTTGTCTGCTAGAAGCAGGAAAATTTGTAGACTCCATGTCATCTTTTAAAAGTCCACTGCTCGCGAGATAAACATTTCTAGAAACTTTTTAGATCAAAGTATGATCGATATGAAATTGTCTGAAATGACAACGTAGTTTATGTTTCTCCAATTGATAAATCAATTTGAGTGAAAAAAGAATTTAGAAAAATATTTACAATTAACAATTTGACCCAATCTGAATTTTCTACGGTCGTGTTGTCTTTTCTTGATAAAATCACGTTAAATTTCGCTAACAATGTTGATTCATCCAATTTTATATATTCGTTAATAGCACTTGTTATTATGAAATCAACTTGACCTCTAGTGTTTAATAATAATAGGGTCCTTACTTTAAAAAATTTTTTCGACACAATTGATGTTTGAACCAATGTTGAACTAAATAGGTCCAGGTCATCAACAGCTGTGGCTGCAGGCATCCCATTTACTAATGTTATTTAAAAAACTAAACTTTTAGGCTTATGATTTTCCTTTTTTCTTGCTCTTCCTTTTTTAACTTTTTGTTTCTTATGTACTTTGTGTATAGTTTTCCTTATTTTACTTTTACCCTTTCATGTTTGCGCATAAAGATCGGTTCTTTCAGCAATATCTCTTGCTATATTCTTAGCTGTTCTTTTCGCTCTACATTTTGCCGAGCTTAAATTATTGTCTCCAATTACTGCGTGTTGGGTGACAACTATTCCAGTGTTTACAGCTTGTTACCCAAATAGCTTAGTAAAGACATCACTTTGCTTCTGAAGAAATCTTCTAAAAATCCTCAACCCTTTTGGTATCTTAATCCTTAATAATAGTGAATGGCTCCTCCAGCTTGGTTCGAATAGTAATTAATAGTAGAATCCTTTCTTTTGTTTATAAAATGTAACATCAAACTCGTTTTTCAAGAATAAAAGTTTATAGATCTATTAAAGTCGTTTTTTATTTCAATTACGATTGCGTCTCTTTCGGAATGCAGGAATGTTAATTGAATAAAACGTTACAATTTCAACATATTGATTGTTGTTTAATGTCTTTTCCATAAGTCTTGAAAAAATATGTGAGTATAAGTTAATGTTGTTTAACTTAAATGTATTCAATTTCAATTGTATTTAGCTTAAGCTTTTGCATTTTATTTTAATTTTGCTTACTTTCACTTCCGTTTTTATTTATATATTTTACTTTCAATTGTATTTTCCTTTTGCTTTCAACGTGTAATGTGAATTTGCTTACTTTAACTTTTATTTTCCTAATTATTTTAATTTTAATCTTTTACTTTCACTTTTGTTTTGAATTTAACTTAAACTTTCGCTTATAAAAAAATAAATCTCACGTTTTTGCATATTTTTTCAAACAAATTATTTATTTATACTATTTACCCAATTTATGTTTTATAGAAATTGAATAAAACTCTAATAAAACTATTATTGTCTTTAAAAATAACTATATATAATATAAAAATAATTAAAAAGTTAATAACAATTAATTTTTGTTAATTACAAGCTTTATAAAATTAAGTCAAATATTCAAACTAATTCTATTCGGATATGAAAACAATATTTAAAATTTTCATGCCTAAATTTAGAAGAAAAACTAACAACTTGAATAAAATTGAAAAAATCAAAAATAAATTGAAAAGTGTAAAAATCTTAAAAATTAAAAAAAATTGAAAAATTGAAAAAAGTTTTCACACAGACATAACGACAGACAGAAATGTCAAATCCAATAACTCGACCGTTTGATGAACAACTTAAAGTGGCATATGCCACTATTAAGCGTTATAAAAGTAATTTATTTTTGATTTCATCTGCTTTTAACATAATGTTTAACTTATAACAGAAAATATAAAATAATGGGAGTGAGCGAATGAAAAAATCGAACGACCATAAACTAACTAAATTTAAATAGCAAAGTCAGATATTATGACCGTATCGATCTTGTTTGATAAATATAATCAACAAAAAACGTTATTAAAATAAATCGATAAAATATCATCGGAACAATTTGTGAGTCAAATGCCAAGAATTGTTTGAACGAAAAGTTTTATATTTTCAGTGTATATTTTACATCTCCAACATTTTACATTAAATAATAATTTTTTTGGAAACTTATACTAAATCTTTTTCAATCAAAGGCATGTCTCAGTTGCAGCGAGAAAAGTTTAAAAATTTAATTTGAGAGATTAAATTGTAAATATAATGAACACGAAAAGAAACTCTGCATAAAATCATTAATTTTAAGACTTAAATGAAATAATAATTATAAATAAGGAGTTCATAATATATTTTAAGATTCATAAAATATACTCTTAAAATTAAATATATATTAACAGAACAATACTATTATTAAATTGATATGAGTTGGTGGGTGTGGGTCACTGATATGGTGTGTGTCCTTTGAGGTGAGTGTGGACTGTGGTGTGTGATGATAGCGTGAGAGGTATTACCGTTCGTTGTGTAGACTTTGA